>BCKE01000038.1:43222-321779 GCA_001600495.1 Pilasporangium apinafurcum
CGCGAACACTTCGCCTGATAAAGCAAAAAAATATCGAAGTCGCCTTCTTCGAGGAGTCCTGCCAGTTTTACTGGTGTTATAGACCCAAGAGGGAGTAGGTGTCTGGTACTTTGGTATCTTTGGCATCTATGAGGATCTCCTTAGGCGTTAGATTTACAATGTCGTAAAAAAAGCAACGTTCGGGCATCTCAGCCCAATGTAAGTTATGGTTCTATGCTGTCGATGTAACAGCACTGTCTGCTGGTGGCAGTCGTGTCTGGCAGCTCAGATACTCTGATCCCCCTCTTCCCTCCAGAGCCTGCCTTGTGAGGCAAGCTGTATTGATTGAAGAGCTGACATCTCGATTTCACAGCCTATGACACTGTTGGCACAGCAATAGACCGTATACAAGTCGGAGTTGTCTGTCTTCGTCACGCTTTTTGGTGTTAGGGTCCAACCTGACACGAAATTTCACGCACTTAGCACCCTCGGCTTGGCAGTGAGCGCACTGACAGCTGGTCTTGAATTCGTCCACGAGATATACTGAGTAGCCGGCTTCCCTCAACAGAGTCTTGAATCTCTTTCCCTTCGTGGGCTCCTTGAGCTTACGATGTTTCTTCTGTTCCCAGGGTGGTCGTGTCCAGTGTGATGTGTCTCGGAATGACGCTGGTCCTCAGAGGGCAGAAGTTACGGATCTTCTTACCAGCCTGCTCAATCACTTCGATCATCCTGAGGGTGCTGGGGGAGTAATCCTGTGGCTTGCACTGCAGGTCGTAATACACCAGATCCTTCTCGTACCTGGTCTTTGCAGGTAGCACTAGGCTCTTCTGCTGCCTCATCCACGAGTGCTAAAAGGAATGCGACTGAAAGGGCTCTGACCCGACGTTCAACAGATCGGTTTTGAACTGCCGGAGAATGGCACATAACTTGCTGATCGCAGCCTCGCGCTCCCTTTTGGTTCTCCTAGTAGCCCTGATGCGCTCTACTGGGTAGTCCTTCTGCCACACTGTGTTGACATATGCCTCTACATATTCGACGAAGTACTGCTTGATGTTGGTCTTGAAGACTGTCACCACTTGCACCGAAGCGTAGTCGAGCACAGTGCCCAGGCGAGTGTAGGATAACGGTTGGTCTCCTATTGGCAACAGGAGCTCGAAATGCTCGCTGTAGAACGCAGTCAATTTGTCCCGCAGAGCTTTAGCGGTGGTCGAAGACGGTCTACCTCTAGCCTTCCACTGACAAACCGTCTTGAACACCGTGGTCACCAGCTCGGCATTCACAGCCGGCGGTGTATCCTTGTGGTGCATCAAGTACAGCCTGAGAAACAGGAGCGATCGAATGACGATGTGGTTGACCGTTGCCGTTGCCTGACTGATCACCAGCTGCTTCTCCGGAGTCTTGAGGACAGAGGCAAGGGTGGTCTTGATCATTTTGTAGTATGGTAGGCTAGGGTCGGGGAGGGGGGAGGGCTTGTCCCCGAACTCCATCTGACTATTTCCCTGTGTTAGATTCTTATTTTCGATGGATTTACGCACTGTCAGGGATCTTAGCTACCAGAAAGTACCTGGCCGACCGCTTGGCATTATGTTGGTACTCGGTGCGCTGCCACACGTAGTAGAGCTTAGTTACTCCTCGAGTCACTGATACCCAGCGCCTCGGTGGAGACAGAGTCTTTTGCCTCGGGAATGAGAGTGTACGAGTAGTAGCGCCTTATAGCAGGTATCAGTTCGAAGATCAACATCAACAATCAGGGGCCAGGTCCCCTAGGCATTTGAAATCTTCAACGGTGTAAGTGCACCCGTGGGGAAGTAGACAAGATAGTGCGAACTCATATACCACAATACAGCAAACTGCACATTGCATTGGCTTTACCTTTCTTCACGATGTCGCTTACTCATAGTTGCACATGGAGTCAATGTGTCTTGGCATGGATTCTAAGAGCATATCTTATATCTCGGTAGAATCATTCGCCGTGCTGTAAATGAGTTGCGTACAGGTTCCAACGATCGTATCGTACCATTACTGCTGAGATGATGATCGGGCGTTGGCACACGTTACTGTTGATCTCACATACATTATCACAAACTGCACGTGGGTTGTTGGCAGTCTATTTCACAGCAAATTGTGTCAATGTGGATGGCACTCCATTGAGATTGCTGGCTACAGAAACCTGCCAACAGTGTATGTACTATGGGTCGCTTCAGTCGTCTTCTTTGGTCGAGTTGATCATGGTTTCTTTGCCTGGAAGCAAAAGGCTCAGTTGCCTTACGGAGCGCAGATTTACCATGGCTCCTACCGACCCCACATCGCTACCAGTTGGCACAAATATGCGCGAATCACGTCGATTCAACATTGATATAGAAGAAGTAGAGGATTCTAGCGCTTGGCGTTGAATTTTTTGTCGTTCGACGAGCGAGCGCTGTTCCGGATCGCTTGCCAGAGTCAACTGAATGCCTTTTTGAACCAATTCTTCCATTTCTTTGCGCTGATTCTCACGTGAGAACAGCTGAAATAAGGGCCGTTGAAGTGCTTTGGCACTGTAATGTCTTCCCACGAGATTATCCCATGATGCTGCATCTTGGACGATAGCTCGGGCGTCTGCTAGCTTCATCTCTCTATGTTTCGCGGCGATCATAATAAAAATACGAGAAGATCATGTTCATATCCTTCGTAGAGAAATCTGGGTGAAGACACTTAAACATAGTGCACTTACCTTGTAAATGTTGCACAATTAATGTGCTCGTTGTACTCCGCGAGCTTACGAATGTACTCTTTCCGTAGCATGGCCAGGTACTCGTAGAGCAATCGCATCTTGATACTGATACCAACAGCCACACAAATTGAAGATAACTTTTGACCATCGAAAAATCACTTACAAAACCTTACCTTTTTGGAATTCGAACGATGTGAAAGACATGCTGTTGTAGACGCTGCAATTCAATGGGTGTCAGCATTTGCTGCATCGTGGCCAGCTTAACATCCACCTGCTCCAGTTGAAACAATGCTTCCGAATCTTTCCGGCTGTTTTTACTCGAGCCTACGCCACTGCCTGGTCGTGAGGTCAGCCCAGTGCCAACACTTCCCGCAATCGAGAGCTTGGGTACGATGCGTGACATCGACCGCTTTCGAATTATAGTTCCAATTGAGTCACGGTCATCCATCGACAGTGGTTGCAATTTTTCTAGCTGCTGGCGTTCATTACGTTGCCGGTCATGGTCCACTACATCCCACCACAACGACAAAGCATACACTCGCGCTCGAGTACAATGAACAAAGTTCCTATCAGTATCATAAGAACAGCATAACGAATCAGCCAGTACTAGCGTCACGAAGTGAACAATCACTTACATGCCAAGTCGTTGTGAACGTATGACATTTCCACGCCATTTGATCATCATACGGTTGAAATTGCGCGTCTCGTGACTGCCGCTAAAGTGATCGACCATAAATTTACGTAGTACGCCTGCGAGACGACCCTTGCGCCGGCAGCGTACGTTGAGAAACAATTTCCACAGGCATTTCCGCAGCCACGTATAGATGATGATTGTGTGTTTAGAAGCGTGTTGCCACTTCCACTTCCTCCAGGTCTTTTGAATTGCATGAGCTGCTTTGTTTTGCTGTTTAGTTGTCATGAGTAGCTGCTTCATGTGATAAAGCTGGAAATACCATCGCTTTGAGATCAGGATGAAAAAGATCGCCAGGAGCCATATCTTGCGCCGCCGATACCCTACTGTCATGGCCAACTCTTCAGCTGAGAATGGTCGTTTCTTGGGTTCTATGCGTTTTTTATACAGAATTAACTTAGTGTGCGCGCGTTGCTCTTCCTGTTGGATTAGTAACTCGCGCTGCTGCTTGGCACGTTCCAGTCGCTGTTCTGTGTCTTTCTTTCTAGTCCACAATGGAAGCATGCAACACACAGACACCGGGTGATAAATATTAAGAATATCAGAAAAAAATATGTGCTGTTAGCCTACCGTTGGTCTAGAATCCCTGCAGTGCGCGGACTTATGACACGCTGCTTATTCTCTCGAATTTTCTAAAGTGGCAATACCAACCAGGAAGAATGAGTCTTCACGTCAAGGAAAAGGAACAATTCCCATAGTCATAGATCTACTCACATCGGCTGTTTTGTATTTCTGGTACATTCACAAGAAACAAACAAGTCATTTAGTCCTCGTCACGCAAGATGAAGCGATGGAATGAATGAAATACATACGTGTCGACGTTCTTGTTGGGCTTTTTTCACGTTTTCCTAATGAGAGGCAGTACAGACGTATGACATAAATGATCATGCTGCCACTTACCCAATGTGAGAAGCTACAACCAACCTCAAAAGCTGTCCATCGCGCTGGATCTGTTCGTAATTCTGCGAGCAACTTGTTGATTCTAAAAGCAAAAGAGGCAGAGTGAGCTTCAATTCGAACATAGATACTACTATCGTGCACATTGGGACAGCACCTGTCATCCGATCGAGGAATAGAAGCTGTTCTTGGAGACATCGGTGGTGACGTGGTGCCGACTAGTGGACTTGTGTATGGCCGCTGCGTTTGAGAAGCCAAACTACAGCTTCTTTTAGAAATAGACGTCCTCTTTGGTGAGAGGCGAACCGTATTGGGCTTTCGTGATGATGTCATCACGAGCGACGCTAAAGCAGCTTCTCTGATATGATCCAAAACAACGTCATAAAAATTTGTCGCTTAACGCGCTAGATAGGGATGTGAGATATGCTTACAGCGCATCAGGGTAATTTGACTCTTCGGACTCGGATGAAATTGCTTCCCATTCTCCTGTGATCCTCGCATTCCTTTCGAACAAGCAGGGTAGGATAAAATTGCTTGGTGTGGTCCATTCTGATGCAGCCTCCTGAGTAATAAACATAAAATAAAGATGAAACTTACGTGGTCCAGGACGATGGTAGTACTGATTGTCGGATGCATTCCAAGATATGCTCTCGTGGCAGTCCCCATAAAAAGAGAGGTGAAGCCGTTTCATCGTCATCCGGAAGTGCTAATTGTGACAAGACGCGTCCACGTCCATCATCTCGGAGTACCTTCGTGCGATCCACACAATCGACCTCCACGAAATTTTGTTTTGGTTTGTGGAATAACTTTCGCCATTGCCTCTCGCTATTGGTTTCATCAAGATGAGGAGGAACAGCCGCAATGGTTGAAAATGTTGTGGGACCCATAAGATTGGCTCGTCCTTGAGTGAGACTACAATGACGTTGACGAGGAGATTGGAGGCTTCGTGATTCAATTGATGTTTCCGGGGGACATATCGATCGGGGTGAGAAAATTGAGCCAAATGGTCTACGTCTTGGACTCCCTGGGTGAAGTTTCGTCGGAGTGAAGTGGTTGTTGTTGCTCTTCTCAACACTTCGCGGAGACGCTCGTGTGGGCAACTGGATAACCGTGTCCTTTGCCAAGTCAGCATTTGCGATTTGCTGGACCATCCATCCTTCTAAGCGTTCGCACTGCATCTTCTGATTACTTGTGATCAAGATTCACACGAATGAATCGAGAGGTTTCGCCATCAACATCACTTGTAACTGCGAAAAGATAGACGACTATACAGTGGTCAGAATGAAAAAGACTAAAAATACACTCTTTACTCAAAGTGAAATGACAAGGATCATGTCCACTTATACCGTCTATGAGCATTTCAAGTTCACTTTCTTTCCTCGACAAAACCTCGCACCAATTCAATAGACGACTCAAGTGACGCGATGTTCTGAGCAAAATGTGTTTCTAATATAGTCAATATGTGGCAAATATCGATTAAAAAGAACTCACTCCTGACGTATACTTCTGTTTCATCATCTTTCTTTGTCATTCTCTCTTTTTCTTGCGCCGAGGCTGTCGAGCTTGCTCCTTAATCGCTTTGAATTTGTGTGTGATGGTATTGGTGTCTGTCTTGTCTAGAAAGAAAAACGAATGGATTGGAGGGCCATCGGCAACAACGCGGGCAGGATTGATAACTTTTCTACATTTTGTTCTTCTCCTTTTTTTTCTTTAGTCCGTCAACCCCATGTTCACTTCGCCGTTGAAAATCGCTGCAGCCGCGGCAAAGCGCTCCGCCTGTTGTTGTTGAAGCTCGGTCATCGCCATCAAGAATGCCGGTTCCTGTTGGTACTGCATCATCGCCGCTTGCAGGACTTCACGCGTCAGACCGTGCTTGGCATGGATCTCTGCAGATAGGTTATCGGCGCGCTTCACATATCTGTTATATATAAATATACATATTAACACCATGTGCATAAGTACCAGTGATCAATACAATTGCAGCATGCAGGAAGTGGATACGGTGCATACCGTTGATTAATCGCTTCTTCCTTGTTCTCAGGGTCCAGTTCCTTGACTTCTAGGCATACTTCCTCCATCGCCACGTTCAATGATTCCATCGTTTCTTGCATAATCTCAATGAACTACACCATAAAAAATCACCATGATGGTAATCAGTAAGAACAAAGGCAAGCGGCAAACTAAGGAAAGGAACAAAAGTGTACCTTGGTAAGCGTCAAATCCGCTGGCACTTCAACGTCGCTGAAGCCACCACCGGTCATGACACGGTATAGCTCCTGCAGCTTGGCCACAGCATTGGCAACATCTTTATCCTCTTCTTCGTCAAAATACTCGGTGGCAATCTTGACTTCTTCTTCCGTGGTTTGGAATTTCGCGTACACTTGCGATTCAATGGCCTTCATGGCTTCTTCAAACTGACCCATCAAATATGACGCTAATTGGTCCTCAGGCAGCGATCGTCCGTTCTGCGACGATTCCTGGCGGATCTTAGCCTCCAACTTGGCCAATTGCATCTGCATATATCAAAAAGACACATAAAACAAAAATGCACAGGGATTAGTCGACATAAACACCAAAAGCAAGAGAAAACAGGAAAGTAAGTCCCCTCCACGTACCACAACTTGGCCCATTTGCGTGCAAATCGTCTCCAAAATGCTCAATAACTGCTCCTTGTGCAGGTTCGGCACCTCACGTACGATATCTTCGCTCTTCTTATCCTTCTTTCCGCTCTACGCAAATTTACACAGCAAAAATACCCAAGGGTAAGACAAGGTTCATCATTATCATCATCATCTGCACTACCACCGAAACACAGAAAGAGAGACTACAACGTACGTTCTTCTTGCTGCTGGAGCGCGTGAGTGTGAAGAGCAGCACGGCGGCGGCAATCACAGACACAGCGCCGATGACTACGACAGGTTTGCTCACTTGCACCATCTTCGTTCTTCTTACGTCTGTTGCTTCTCTTGACGGGCGGGAGGGTTTGTTTATGTGGCGAAGGTAGTGTAAGGAGACCCAACTGCTGCTCTCCACCAAAGAAGACACCACTCTACCCGCGCAATCGACCAACACTCCTTCACTCTACTCTCAACAGAGGATCTCCAGACAAGAGAAAAAAACCTCGTGCAGGTCCCGAATTGACAACGTATATCACGAGGGACGGTAGGTTCCGAATTTTGGATACTTATTTAGCTTTTCATTGCTCACAAAATAGAATCAGAAGAGAAGAGCATCAAAGATGACGACGGAATGCCAGGACGCGTATTGGAAAGGATTGATGCATGGCATGATCCTGCTGGTACCCTTGCTGGGATTTCTGTATCGCAAGTGGAAGAGGAGTGAAGCAGCAGTGAGAGAGGCAGAGTTGAACGATCCGAAGAAACCGGAATTGGGGTAAGTGTGTTCTCATGAAGTAGTGCGATTGATTCATGGCATGTCCGATGATTGATGTTTTGTTCTCTGTTTTTGTTTGTTTCCTATAGAACGTACGTATATACATATGATTATCGATGCATATTATTTGCTTTGTTGATGCTCCGTGCACGATTTAATGCTAACCATCCATGTATACTACATACAGGTCGTTTTTAAATGAGCTCTTTGCGTATGAAGTGGTGTTAGTCGCAGGTGCGGAAATGAAAGCTGTGAAGGATCAACTGAAGGAAGCCGAAGATCAAGGCAATATGAAAAAAGTGGCTGCGATAAAGGAGCGGCTAGTCGATATCGCCAGCGTGTTGGAAAAGAAATTGCAGAGCATCATTCCAATCGTCCAATTTCTCATGGAACAAAGCGTCAATTGCCTCAAGGCTTACAATGAAAATGTAGACGCTTCTGATAACAGTGAAGAGTGCAAGAAGGATAAGTAGATGAATAGAGAGCGCTAAGATTTTGATAGTAGGACACCATAGATAAAAGATGACAACAAAAATAAAGAATAGAACAGAGTCTCGATCTATTGATTGCCCAAGGTCGACACCTACGCACCGTAGCGTCGCCCAACGCTTTCCCTGAACAACCAACGTGAAGAGGTCGACACCTACGCACCGTAGCGCTCGTTCATCACGCTTTCCTCTTCCTAATCATAAAACTCTGCCGAATGGTCTCAAAACAGAGAGATTTTACTTCTTCAAGGCGGTCTTGGCGAGGAAGTCGGTGTGTTCCTGGTAAGGAGAGGCCGAGAACGAGTGCTGTTCCCAGAGGTCTGGGGTCAAGTACGCGTAGGTGGCACGCAAGGCATAGAAAGTGGCCTTGACGAAGTTACCCAAGGTACGCGTGTGACCGCGGGCCGAGGTGTAGCAATCTTCAATACCAGCCATACCCAAGAGCTTCTTAGGGGCAGGGGCGGCACACAAACCAGTACCACGAGGAGCAGGGATCAAACGCACACGGACCGAACCGCACTTGCCCGTCACCTTGTTTGGCACGGTGTGGGGAAGACCGACCATACGGCCCCAGTAACCACGACGCACAGGCACAAGCGAGATCTTGGCAAGGATGATGGCACCACGGATAGCAGTGGCGACTTCCTTGGCGCACTTGACACCGAGACCGATGTGGCCGTTGCTGTCACCGACGGCGACGAAAGCCTTGAAACGCGTACGCTGACCGGCGGTGGTCTGCTTTTGCACAGGCATGATCTTCATGACTTCATCCTTGAGCGACGCTTCCAAGAAGTGGTTGACAATTTCGCACTCCTTGATTGGGAGCGAAAAGAGGTAGATCTCCTCCAACGAGTTGATCTTGCCTTCCTTTACCAGACGACCAAGCTTGGTCACTGGCACCCACTCCTTCGATTCTTCACGACCACCACGACGGGCACCGCGAGCACCACGGCCACCACGGCCACCGCGGCCACGACCGCGTCCGAAACCTCCACGTTCTCCAGCTGGGGCAGCGTCAGCCATTGCTTTACTTTTTCTGTTCTTTGACACGGGGCGAATTGAACGAATGAGGCGCGATGCAATGGAGCTTAAAAACAAACCCCAAGGTTTCTCCACCACTCAACAAAAAGGTTGCACGAATGTATGAAACAATGGGACATCTAAGCATTGCAAAACATGAAGGTTGCACGAAGAGAAAAAAGATCTTTTATTCAGTGTGTTACAGTATATTTGTCCTACCATTTCTAATTGGTAAAAAAATGCATTGTTTGCGTGGCTCGATTACCAACATTCTGAGCAAGCATGTTTGTACCATAACTGATAAATAAGTTATAATTGTTAATTGTTGGAAAATGTAGTAATTGTAAGCTGTGGTGAGAGGAATTCGCCTTCACACTCTAGGAGAGAGAAGGAAGGGGAAGGAGGAAGCAACGGGACGGGAAGGATGATGTCCACGCGACGATTGCGACGCAATACGCTGATGACCGCACGAAAGCAGTTCAACCCGCGGCACATGCATCTCCTCCAGCAGGTAAATTTTCGAACTGATAGCTAATGTAGTTACCAAAGATCCCATATGTCTGACTTGGATTGGATCGTGTTGGTTTCCTTTACTTGCATTCTGTAGCAACTGGGCAGTAGGCTCAATTGCTGTGGTATGAATGGTTTGCTACGCGTGCAGCATAACCCAGCGTTGATGCGGAATCTGCCGCAGGGTGCACGTCCACATTCGTTTGGTACGTTTGCATATGGTGATGACGTTAAGTGGATATCACATGTGTGTGGCTGTACCATCATGAGAATCCTTCTTAACCATTCGGTGTGTATATACTCTTGTCTGCAACCATCAGTGCGAAGCACAGAGAAGACTGATAAAACGATGAACTTGATGACTTGGCTGTCCGAAAATATTCCAAAGGGTGGGTTGACCAGTTGCGCATTGAATGGTCATACGAAACATATCGCACTCACGATAGCCACTTGTTGTCTTGTAATTATCAGGATTTGGACGATTCTACCCGAAGAATGGCGGTGCAGCGAACGGGGGCAAAGGAGCTGCTCCAAAGGCTGGTCCAAAAGCTTCTGAAAAATCGGCCGGTGATATGAAGAAACTGAGTTCGAAAAATGCAGATGGCAGTGGAAAGAGCGGTGGCAATGGCGGATTCGGCTCATCTGGTAGTGGTGGAAGCGGTGGCAGTAATAACGGGAAAGAGGGGATGGCATACTTGATACCACTCGCAGTCGCGGCACTCTTACTCTCGGATCTTGCGTCGATTGACAAACCGATGCAGGAAATCACGTACCAGGAATTTCGCAATAGTTTGTTGGAGTCTGGACGAGTGGAGAAACTTGTGGTTGTGAACAAGAAATATGTGAAAGTGTTTCTTCATGACACAGCATCTCCTTCGTCCAGCTCAACAAGCTCTGGCCCAGGTGATTTCTCCGGTTGGAACGAGAAGTCGCATCACGATTTTGGTTCCGATCATCATCAGCACGAGTCTTCTCACGTACCGACTCCTAGTACGACTGAGCGAAGCAAACCATCGAATCAACCAACGTACTACTTTAACATTGGCAGTGTGGAAAGCTTTGAGCGCCAACTGGAACACGCTCAACACCAAATGGGCATTCGGTCACATGACTATATCCCTGTCCAGTATGTCAATGAGATCAGTATTACGTCGGAACTGTTGAAGTTCTTGCCCACAATTGTGCTGGTCGGCTTCTTGCTGATGTCGATGCGTGGTATTGGCGGTGGTGCTGGTGGTGGTGGCGGTGGCATCGGAAACATCTTCAAAGTGGGTAAGAGTCCAGCGAAGAAGATCACGAAGGAAGATATTAAGATCACTTTCAAGGATGTCGCGGGTGTCGATGAAGCGAAGAAAGAGATTATGGAATTTGTGGACTTCTTGAGAAATCAGAAACGATTTACAGATCTCGGTGCTAAGATCCCAAAGGGTGCTCTTCTCGTTGGACCCCCTGGTACAGGTAAGACGTTGCTGGCAAAGGCTACTGCCGGTGAAGCGAGTGTGCCGTTTTTCAGTATCTCCGGTTCAGACTTCATTGAAATGTTTGTCGGTGTGGGTCCGTCTCGTGTCCGAGACTTATTCCGTGAAGCTCGTGCGAATGCGCCATGCATCGTGTTCATTGATGAAATCGATGCTGTCGCTCGCGCACGTAGCAAGGGTCAATTTTCGGGAGGCAATGATGAGCGTGAAAATACTTTGAACCAGTTGTTGGTGGAAATGGACGGCTTCAACTCTAGTGAAGGTGTAGTGGTGCTTGCAGGCACCAATCGTGCCGATATTTTGGATAAAGCTATCCTGCGTCCTGGTCGTTTCGATCGACAGATCACTGTGGACAAACCAGATATCAAGGGTCGTCGTGAGATCTTCAAGGTTCACTTAAAGGGACTGCACCTGGATGGTAACGTCGATGATTTTGCACGGCGTATGGCAGCGTTAACACCTGGATTTGCTGGTGCTGAAATTGCCAACATTTGCAACGAAGCGGCTATTGTGGCTGCTCGGCGTAACGCGAAGAGCATCACCTTCAAGGACTTTGAACAAGCTACAGATCGTGTGATTGGTGGCTTGGAAACGAACCGCCTCATGACCCCAGAAGAGAAGAAAACCGTTGCCTACCACGAAGCTGGCCATGCTGTTGCTGGCTGGTTCTTGGAACATGCGGATCCATTGCTGAAGGTGACGATTGTCCCCCGTGGGAAAGGCTCGCTCGGATATGCCCAATATCTCCCGAAAGAAGTCGCTTTACATAGCAGAGATGCAATGATCGATATCATGTGCATGGCCTTGGGTGGCCGTGCATCGGAGTACATCAACTTTGACGGCCGTATCACGACTGGCGCGTCTGATGATTTACGCCGAGTCACACAGATTGCCTACTCGATGGTCCAACTCTATGGTATGAACGATCGCGTCGGTCAATTGGCTTTTCCGAAGGAAGAAGGCATGTTCCCAGACAAGCTTTACAGTGAAAAAACTGCCCAAGTGATGGACGAAGAGGTACAGAAGATCGTGTCTGAGGCATACGAGCGCACCAAGAGCTTGCTCACGGAAAAGAAGGACGTCTTGCATGATCTAGCGGAGGAACTACTGAAGAATGAAACCATCAATCATTCCGACATCGTTCGTGTTCTTGGCCCACGTCCTTTTGGTGGCAACAAGACGTACACCGAGTTTGTGGAAGAGTCGTGGCAAGAAGCAGACAAATATGAAGCAGAAAAGTTAGCAAAAGAAGATGTGGCAAAGAAGCAGTTGAGTGATGAACCGACTGACGAGTCTAGCACATCCGAGTCTCAGGAAGACAACAAAGATGCACTAGCCAGTGACGATGACAAGAAATCGAACTAGAAGACAATACTCTTTTTGTTCAGAATTCTCTCAATGCAGGTTGACTATTTTTTTTGGAGAGTAGGCACTGGTTTTGTGGATATTCGATAGACCAAAACAAAATAAACGAAAAGAAACAAACACGAACAGCAGTGCGCTTTGGAGCATCAAGTGCACCATTGGGTTGCCGAAATCTTTAATAATATCTTTTGTTGGACATGCATCGAAGATCGAAAATGTATTTACAAGCCTTGAATGAGAGAGCGTCACACTATTAATTAACCTACTCTTGTGACAATTTTCATTCTGTGGATTTTGCTGTGTCGACTACTCTATTGCCAGCTATCAGTTCCTCCATTTTACTTCCTATCTGTCGATCCAATTCATCCTAAATCGACTTGAAAGACACAACCACCATCTCTCAGACCTCTCTCTTACTGTTTTGTTTCTCGAATTTGCTTGGATTACGGAAGATAAATTCGCGCTCGAGATGTGACGAGAGGTTGAGGATCCGAATCACATCGCGTACGGGCATGCGCGCTACGTCAATGTCGTTGATTGCATATAATAACGAGCCTTTCACGATCAGTCCGCTGTTCTCAATAGTACACTTGGTACCATTGGATTTTCTGACGAACCCATCGACCGTTGGGGGCATGCCTGGTTCATTCTCGACTTGTAGTACGAGTCCACAAGGACCTGGTGGTACAATGATGCTGATAAACGGGTTCGCACGCAACTTCCAGTCTTCCTCCGTGAGTGACTCGTTGTCATCGGAGATCACACTGTACGAGCCCATATGTTGTTGTGGCGACAATTTTGTTCGTTTCTTTGTATTTCTCTGTCCGTTGACAGGCTGTGGAGTATCGTTATACTCATTTCTCAGGTCATCATCGTTTAATTCATCACTCGTAGAGCTTTCGTCTGAATCAGTGAATAAGTAGGCTGAATCCAAGCGCGCAGCCACCATCTGCAACTTACTGCGTGGACTCATTGGTGGTTCCTGGAGCTTGAGGCGGAAGGCATCGGCGATGGCCATGGCGTTGCTCTGTCGGTTCGCGAGCATCTCATCGTCCTCGCCATCGGCGTAGCAAACATCATCCGAGAGCTCGTTTGTCTCGCCACGACTGTGACGGTGCGAACTGCTGTGCAGATGTGGTCGTTTTAGGTCCTTCGCGAATGGAGGGAACGTCGTGTTGCCGTAGTATCTGCCCGTGGTGGACTGTCTACTAGTGTTCCGTAGTGTGCGGCCATGTAGCCCCGTGTAGTCGTCTGTGCGGCCACCGCAAGAACAGAGCGCTGCACCCATGATATTGTGCTATTCTGTAAGTTGATTTTGTTGGTGTTTTTGGGAACTCCAGAAGGAAAATAAATAAGTGGGAGAAGCTAATACTGAAATCAAGAGAAAGGCTGAAAAACTCATCTGCCATCCACATGGAAGGGACAGCTCTACGCTCATTCCTCTCGCGCTTGAGAAGCGAAGAAAGACGCCAGAGGAGGAGGAGGAGGAGGAGAAAGAGGATGGGCAACTCACTCCTACTCTGTATATAGGAAGCAAAAATGTCATGGGTGGAATCAGAATCAGATTGATGAAGTGAAACCCTGACAAAAGTGATAGTGGAAGATTTGGTGGAAAGATACTTACGCTTTCACCCAGATGGCTTCTTTTTTTAATGCCGACTCTTCCGTTTTTTATATATGCTCACGGTGAAAATGGCTTGACAAAAGTAGAGAATGGTAATGGAAGCAAAAATGCAGGACAATATCTCTCGCATCCATGCCGGCTCTTGCTTCTGGATTTAAATTTATCGTTATGTACGGTATTTCTGATAAGCTACATACTGTTTTGCTCACTGAAATGTATGTGCATACAGTCTTCTTGCATTTCCGTCTTTGGCTACCAGTGGTATGTGATGGAGCCATCTTTGATGATAGGCAACGGATGGGCCTCTGTGTTGAACACGATCTCGTCTAATGGTAGCAAATCATCGTCAGAAAAGAGCAAATAAAGATACTTCAAGGTCTCAGCGATGAAGAAGCTCTCCATCGGCATGCCGCGCGTCTTCACAGGGCCAGCGTAAACATTATTTGTACTGCGATATCCTCCTTGCTCAACCTATAGTCAAGCATGTAATGATCATCATTGCAGCATACTGCGAAAATCACTCATCTTAGAGTAGATATACCTTGCTGTGCGTCTCAAGTGCAGTAATAACCACTCGTCCATATTCCCGATAGAGCTCGTCACCAGTAACTCGATAGAGAATCATCAAGCTTTCCACCGTTTCTGGTCGAAGGATGTTATAATCTTGATCGTTTGGCACAGACACTTCATCGCTCAAGCTTGTGTTGAACTGACCAAGCCATTTATCTGTATTAAAGCGAACCATCTCCGGTGCAAGCTTTGTTTTGGTAAACAAATACATCTACAATTTGTCACACAAGTAATCGATAAGAAATACGTAGCCTGGGAGGCAAATAAATGCATCCAGTCGTTCCAACCTGCATACAGGATGCCGTCAACTCTTTGGCTAGTTCTAAATGATCGACAGGCATTCCGTGGGCATATCCCAGCGCAAGCATGCCAGGCACGAAGCAAGTCAAGTGCTCCATCACAGGAATCAGTTGTCCGGTCATCGACATTTCACCGACAAACGTGAAATTTGATGGGAACGATCGGCCAATCAGCTTCCTTTTCATGCCGTCTACGGCTGTCATATACATCTTTTTCATGACATGATCTTGCTTGTTGGATTGCAGCCATTGTTTGAGCAAATACTCGAAATAGCTGTCTCCAAGAGCTCCCATTGATATCTTGGAAGGGAATCCCCTGGTGAAACCAAACTTATATCCAACTCAGACGTCTACTTGCTACAAGAAAAGATGAGAAGCATACCTGAGATTATCCCAGTCCAAAATGACGGGGATCAATCCGTCTGGATGGTATTCCTCCACCATTTCAATCATCTATGGTAATGATTCACAACATTTGATTGCATTTCAAGCCGATATTTGCAGGGCGTGGAAGGCTTCAAAAGTCCACTCACCATCGTATTAATGTGTTTCACCGAGTCCAGATACGTTTTTGTCTTGGTTGCGTATGCTAGGTAGGCAAATTCAAGCTGGAACGTGTTTGCTTCCGACAAAAATGGGCTCCCTCGACCTGTTTTCGACTATTGCAATGCAATTAAAATGTGATTCTCTTAAAAACAGGCAATACAATCGTTTTGATGTCTACGCACAACAAGGTCGAATTTTCGGCACGGGACAAAGGCTTCTCCGCAAGTAAATCCCTCATTCAATGCATCCCCCAGGGATTTAGCAAGTTCCAGAAGGTGTTTCTCCCCTGCAATTATCATGCACAGGTTTGGTCAATACCTAGAGTGATAGGACCAAGGGAGTACAATGCTTAATTATACACACCTGAAAGGTAATATGCGGATAGTAGCCCACCGAGTGAGCGAATAGTGATCTCAAAAAAACTCACGCTGCCTTCCTGGAACATCCGATTGTGCAGATTATCCTTCGCCCAGGCGCTGGCCTCGTCGAACTCTTCATGGAGCCCCATGATGAAAAGCGTATCCAGTGAGTCCACGAGTGTCAGCGACATGTCGTGTGCATACACAGTACCGCGCTCCATGTGGATCACATTCAAATAGTCACTCCACTCGCCAAACTGGCGATACCCTTTCCATGCGTGCTGTGTCATCTCTACTACGCGCTGTTGATCAAACGTTTGCCACTGCGCGCGGTCATGAAAATACTCGCGCCAGCTTCTGCCCCCACGTGTGCTGTTGCCGTTGCGGAGTGTTTTGTGATTGGAACCTCGGAAAGCAACACGTTGGTTGAAGATGGCGTCATTCATTCGCAATTGCTGATTTAGCAACAGATATCGCCACGAGAGCAGCAGCCATGCGCCCGTTACACCGATGCAGATCAATAGAAACTGCTTTAGCGTGGACATGGATGTCCATGATGCACGGAAAGACAGCGGCTTCTTGCCCATACTTGCTTGGTCACTGTCGCTGATATGCAAACAGCACCTCCAGTATCAGTCTGTAAATTTAAACAGATTTATTATGAGAGCTTGTTTGACTATTTTCACAATAAAATGTATACTTTATCGAGTACGAGACACAAACAGTCTTTTCGATTAGCATTTACTTGTCTCCAGTAGCTTAATCTCCTTTTATTGGACAAAAAATTGTGAAAAGCACCGAGATCTTGAAAGGTCAGCAACGTAAATCAGTTTATTGGAGCACCTCGACAACATATTGTACGCTTGATAGAGGGATTACATTTTGTTATCTCTCTCTCTCTCTCAATGGGACATCGTAGAACTATTATTGATGATAGGTAACGGATGGGCCTCTGTGTTGAACACGATCTCGTCTAATGGTAGCAAATCATCGTCAGAAAAGAGCAAATAAAGATACTTCAAGGTCTCAGCGACGAAGAAGCTCTCCATCATTTTGCCATGTGTCTTCACAGGACCCCCATAGATGCTGTTGGTACTGCGATACCCTCCTTGCTCAAGCTGGCAGAGAAAACATTACTCATCAAATCCAAATTTTGCACTGAAACATCCTATTCGTAATGAACGTATATACCTTGCTGTATGTCTCGAACGCATTCACAATCACTCGTCCATACTCCCGATAGATCTCGTCACCAGTGACTCGGTAGAGGATCATCAAACTTTCCACCGTTTCCGGACGAAGGATGTTGTAGTCTTGGTCGTTGGATACTGAAATTTCATCACGCACACTGGATCTCGACTTGTTAGTGTTGAAATTTACCATCTCCGGTGCAAGCTTCGCCATGGTAAACAAATACATCTAAAGATGTTCGCGAAGAAAGCAATAAACATTTCTGGCAAAACTTAACCAAATGTACAAAAAATAATTCGTTCTTACCTGCATACAGGTTGCCGTCAGCTCCTTGGCGAGATTCAGATGCTCAACAGGCATTCCATGGACATACCCCAATGCGAGCATACCCGGCACAAAACACACTAAGTGCTCCATCAAGGGAACCAATTCTCCCTTAGACGAGATTTCACCGATAAATGTGTAATTTGATGGAAACGATCGCCCAATCATTTTCGCTTTGATACCATCCACGGCCGTCATGTACATTTGCTTCATGACATGATCTTGCTTGCCTGATTGTATCCACTGCTTGAGTAAGTACTCAAAATAACTGTCCCCAAGAGCCCCTATTGATATTTTGGAAGGGTGAACCCTACCAATCGCAAACGGAGGCTCACAAATCTTTTGGCTCGGAGTGTTGCATGACAGCCGAAGAGACGTACCTCCCATTCTTCCAATCCACTTTCACAGGAATCAACCCGTCTGGAATGTAGTTGTTAACCATTTCAATCATCTAATTGAAGAAGGGATGGCGAGAAACGTTCATACGGTGAACAATCAATGAAATACATACGACATGCGCTTACCATCGTATTGATGTGCTTTATCGGATCAAGATACGCCTCTGTTTGGGTAGCATATGCCAAATAGGCAAACTCGAGCTGAAATGTGTTTGCTTCTGACAAGAAAGGGGTTCCATGACCTACTCCAGACTATTCCATTACAATTAGAACGTATTTCAGCAACATCTTCATCGATGTATTTGTGTTCACCTACAATGAGGTCAATCCGCTGACATGGAACGCGTGCATGGCCGCATGTGAATCCGGCATTTAGTACGTCTCCTAGGTGTTTTGCGAGTTCTAGTAAGTGCTTCTCCCCTACAAGCGTTGCATTCAAGTCAGCACAAGATCACAGTGTCACGAAAAACTGAAACAGCGATACACACACCCGATAGGAAATACGCGGATAGCAGTCCACCGAGTGAGCGAATAGTGATCTCAAAAAAACTCACGCTGCCTTGACGAAACATCCGGTCGTACAGATTCCCCTTCGCCCAGGCGCTGGCTTCGTCAAATTCTTCATGAAGCCCCATGATGAAAAGCGTATCCAGTGAGTCCACGAGTGTCAGCGACATGTCGTGTGTGTATACAGTGCCGCCTTTCATGAGATTCACGTTGAGGTAGTCTTTCCATTCACCAAACTGGCGATACCCTTTCCACGCATGCTGTGTCATTTTCACGATGCGCAGTTGGTCGGGCGTTCGCCACTGCGCACGTTCACGGAAATACTCGCGCCAACTTTGGTCGCCACGTGTACTGTTGCTGCGATCAGCGCGGAGAAGCGCCGCGCCTTTGCTCAAAATGGTATCGTTCGCCCATAATCGCTGGTTTAACAGTAGCAAGTGCCACGAGAACAGCAGCCCCGCCAATGACACACAAACACACAGAATCATAAACTGCTTGAGCATCGATGACTTGGGAACCGACAGCTCCGGCGGTGACGCCATTTGTTTCCCCATCAATGCCTTCCTTAGTCGTGTTGGACTGTTCGATCTTGATAACTAAGTATCCATATTTGGTTCTTTTATGGAAATTCCTGCGTACGGTTTGTACCACGGTTGAATATTGAGTTAGGGAAAAGATCGCCATCCATTGCACTCAAAGTCTAAAACCGGCACTTTTTTTGAAGCACCGCCGGGAGACCTCCATATAAGCACATATAGTATGGAGCACAATAAATCATGAGTGGGAATTGCTTGAAACTGCCATTTTAACAAGCAATCCGCGAGCCAACGGTGCCAGTTTTCAGTTGTTTTCCTAAACTCAAAAAATCCGCAACTGCCTTTTAGCACATAATATTTTGGCATAGGATAGTTTTTTATTTGTAATGATGAACAAAGCAAACAGCGTTCAAATCGAACTAGTGGTTGTCGAGTAATTAGCAGTCAAAGATGAGTATTCGCTTCCATTTTGGCATTGTTTTAGCTTGATGGTCATCGTTTTTATTTCTTTTGATTCATAATTCGTTTCATATATGTCATTTACCCTAACCATATTGAATAAAATGAGCTCTAATATTGTCAAGAGTGTTTGTCGTCCAAGTAATTTGGCGGCAATCTTCGAGTTATTGGTGCAATACTGTTGGTGTCTTAAGCCACGCTTCAGCACTTGAGTTCCATACTATGTGCTACAGAGTATATCATTGGACAAAAATGGTATTGTGGTATTTTTTATGTTCTGAACGACCTTGAGAATCGCAAAATCGATGACCATCTGACAGAAAATGCAAATTTTGTCGTACCAGTTCTCCTCTCTGGATGCTACGACTTGGATAATAATCACGGGAAACAAGTTTTCTTGGACGGATCTGTTTCGAACTGCCACACATTTTCGTAGAGCACGAATAGCGGATTTTTTGGATTTTGGCCAACCTAAGAATTAGGCTGTTTTTGGCTCCCTTGACTTGCGGATTGCTTGTTAATTAAAATTTACTATTTTATCTGTGTAGTTGTACTGTTTTTTATTATTATCATGGTTATTTCGTGGGGTACGGCGAGGTGTTAACCTCAAGAGATCATGTGAGATACCAAAGTATCTCAGGGAGGATCCACTGCCATGTTGTCCGGGTCTGATTTGATTAACAAAAGCTACCTAAGACTAAACAACCACTGAGTAGGCGTCTTCACAATGTAGAGTCATTAAGTCCAGGAGAGCAGGTGTTCATTCTTGAGAAAGATGTTTCAAGTGTGATGTTTGCCTTCCTTTCGCATCGATACTAGTGCACCACGCTTTCTGAACAATCACTTTGATTTTGTCATCAGCTGGATTTCCTCAAACATACACTGTCATTGCCTCACACCCTTTCTTGAAAAGAAGAATAATGCTGAATAAAGCACATTGCAGAGAGTTGGAAACAAGTTTTTGCTTCTATTGATGTGGATCTGTTCGCTTTAACAAAACGCGTCAAACTGTATCCTACAGATAGCAGGAATCAGTTTTCAAATCCTCTAGTAATTTTTGTCCAATATTTTTTCTTCCATATGCATTGTATTGATTTTATTGGCTGAAATTTGATTTTTCGATCTTGAAAGGTTTCTTTTATTTTGTGCGCGCATTTCCGAATGAGGTGGTTGAGCATGGAGAGTGTGGAGAACAGCACATTCGTCTTTTCTTGCACACTTATCGCTGCTAGTAGATTGGGTTCTAAAGTGCTTATCTGGGTATATTAAGCTCAACGGCCTTGGCGTCAACGACTAAGCAAGAGAAAGCATGTTGGGCGACTCGTGGTTTGCACCAGGGTGGCATCGAAAGTGGCTCATCCTGCTAACGTTGCTTGGCTGGCTTTACCTCTTTCGTTTCCGATTAATGGGAGCCTTGCTGTCAAAGGTGATATCTTACCACTTAGCCAAGAAAAAGAAGAATGCGACGATGCAACTGGAAGTGCAGATTCACCAAATTACGTGGCAACCGCTGCGGTTTACACATGTGGAAGTGCAATGCCGACGCAACGAGTGGCGATTCGTATTTTCATCCATCACGATCCATAGCCATGTGCGCGAATTCTTCCGATGTTTCACTCAGAAAAAGTTATGGGTTGTCGAGATCGAAGATGTGCGTGGTGACGTGAAGCATCTCGACGAAGAGACTCTACGCGACATGCTGAAACCTCCTTCAGAAGATCAGACAGTAAGAACGAGCGGTCCCAATGCTTCATGTAATCTTAACTCGTCCGAACGATCGTCACAATCGAATCCAATGGGATTTTTTCGGTTTGTTGATATTCAAGTCCGATCTGTAGAAATGCAGGTTCACTGTTTTGGGATTCGAACGCAAGTCATGGGGAGAAAGTTGTCTTTTGGGATCACAGATGTGTTTGTGGAGCAGAATCTTTTATATCTACAAATGCAGGCGGCCCACTTTTATTTACGAAGCGTACCTGATACAAGCACTACAGCGGAACGGTATGCAATGTTTGAGGATGCGGAATCGTTTCAAGATGGGCTCAGGATCGATGTAAAGCATATATGTTTTATGTTTCACGTCCAGCTATCCATCCAACGAGCTGTTGGCTGTAAAGTATTTGGCTCAGATCAAGATGTGGCTATGTTGCAGGTCTGTGCGACATTTGTGGAACTTGTACTTGCAAAACGTTTGGAGTTAGTTCGAAAAGGAATCATTCGTTCAGGGAAAAGCCGAAACGCTCAGCAGCTGAGCGGGGGTCCTTTACCTGACCACGGAAATGTTTGGGTTGTACCTATATCGATGGATATTTCCAAGTTTCACTTTATGCTTGAAGTTGTGAACGGGGAGCACCCTGAGTCTCGGTTGCGGCTATCCGCAGATATTCTGGAGATGATATTAGAGAATGTATTGATCGATTCAAATTCCGAGCGTGAAAATAGTCATCTGGACGTTTCGAGCGAGGCTAGTGCCACACCAAA
Source organism: Pilasporangium apinafurcum (assembly GCA_001600495.1). Classification (NCBI taxonomy): domain Eukaryota; phylum Oomycota; class Peronosporomycetes; order Pythiales; family Pythiaceae; genus Pilasporangium; species Pilasporangium apinafurcum. Next base: position 65,051 of record BCKE01000038.1, read on the forward strand.
AAGTTGTGGGGTTACGTTGAGTGCAGTGGTTTATAACCTCAACGTCAAGACCTCGAGAGATCTTAGCCTAAGCGTACTATCTGCAACCTCTATCGAGATCAAAGGAACTCAATCACAGGATGATCGAGGAAAGATCGACTGCGCAGTTGGAAGCGTGGAATCATCCATCGATACTCGTGTTACTCAAGTTATTCACGCATTACTTTTGGTTAACGAGCGAGTCGACGCACTTAACAAAGCAATTACAGCACTCTTATCGAAAGAAAATGTTACAACAGATACACATGTGAATGTGAAGTCATTGAACCAAATCGAATGGGACTTGGAGACAAGAATCTCCTCCTGGAGTTTAACGATGATCCCAATATCGCTCGCACGTAGCCAACAAGAAGAGATGGCTTTGAGCGGACATACTACGCTCTTCAGAACAACGTTGTGTCAACGTAGCCGTGGTCCCGTACTGAACTCGACGTATTCAGCCACTATTGGACAAATTTACATGGATATCACACGGTTCTCTTCTGCTTTAAGCTGTCCGAAGCAATCACTGCTGTTTTCTGGCGCTAGTATTACAATACGAAAGATTTTAGAGCACCAAACTGTGTCCAATTACGTCTCGGTGGGGTTTAAATCAGTATCCGTGAACGGTGTACACAAAGAAAATGCTGCAGTGGATAATCTGGTGCCATCTGGATATTTAATAGAAGTAAGTGTTGAGCGGGAGGAGATTAAATCAGCAGAAGGTGTCGATGTACGCATGGTGGTCTTGATCGAAGACACAGACGTATGTTGGAGCCACCCCCAATATCACCTCATTTTGTCCGAGCTGGATGCGATTGAAAAGATGCTGAACAAAATAGAGGGGATGGTTACACGGCCTAGCACGAATAACGTTGAATGCCAAGTTTCAGAACAATCTCAAAAAAAAAAGGTTAAGAATCTTCTCGTCAACGCTCATTTAAGAAAAGTCCAACTAAGGCTGGTGGACATTCGCGGCGTTGCTCCTCTCATTACCTTTGACTTTGCTGACAGCAACTTGGAGTATGAAAAAACTCAGTCTTCACTAACAATGAGGGTCAAATGTGCAATATCTCGGGTAAAATGGGGAGATGTTATCCCTGTGATTGAGGTAACTGAGGCATCTTTCCATCAGAAAAAGTTGCTCGAGCCTCAGATACAGGATTCCCCAGTCCAGAATACAATCAAAGTGATCGAGTTGAAAGTGTATATTCACCCGCAACAACGCTTGCTTTTGCTTTTTTTACGTTTAGATGAACTTGCCGCCACCACTATTCATGACGAAAGTAGACACGTTGAACAACCTGTCAAGAAACCCACGCGTCAAGATCTATCGCTGGATTGTAACAAAATTACTGTCGCTATTCATGAGCGTAGTGACGTTGCGGTCGCACATGATTCCGTCTTCCTCTGCGCACTGGCGTTGGAATCTTTCCAAGTCAATACCGTCATTTCAAAATCTTATGACATCACAGAGCCAGTAACTCGTTTCATTCAAAGCAACCAACGGGGCCAAGTGAGCGCATGCCATCCATCTAAGATGATCAACCAAGTACTGAATATCGAAGGAACGATTTCAGTGAAAACACTCACACTTCTTGGACAGACCAATGCACAAGCAAAATTTCAAGAAACGAATCTTCAGTTTTCGCTGACAGAGGTGTCATGGAATACTGCGTCTGCAAATTTATCACAGGATAGTAATGTCTGGGGGTCTCGAACGGCTCTTTTTGATGTGAGTATCTTCACAAACAGCAGTGACATTACTGTTCAAAAGAAAGAAGTTGACGCCTGGAAGCGCAGTGTATCAGTCGTTCAGCAGGCATTCAATACCATCCAGGATGACGATGTACTACAGGATACATTAGTCCATAAAGCTACCTGGAGGATGAGATATATGGGTAATTTTGATGTTGCAGTTCGGCGCTTAGCTGTGGTTGTTCCATACGGGAGCAAGCATGTAACCATTGGAAACCCGGACGCATCATGTGACGGGATTGGCGAAAAGTGTATGAGGATCATTTTGGACGAAATGACACTCACTGGCTTCCAATTTCAGAAGATGATGTTTCGGGTGCACTCTTTTCGAATAATGCTCGAAGACGCAAAAGAGCAACCGGCATTGGAGATAGTATTTGATGCATCGGCACGTCAGTTCGTATATCTACCGAGGATGACTATTAGATTATTCATTCATTGGCAAGAAGAGGTCGCGATAAGTCCACTATTGCCACAAATCCAAGAGTATACCATCTCTCTGGAGGTAACGCTACAAAAGGGGCATGGCTCTCCTGTATCGTCCAACCAGCCGCAATTCGAAGAAGCTTTAGTGGCACTGAATTGGGATTACGTTTACCCACTATTTATTTTCATGGGTACTGATGATGAAGATTGTGAAATTACAGATCCAAATGCCGTAAGTGATTTGTCTAACATTCATGTTTCTGACCACTCTCCAGCGCAAGCCGATCAACTACGTTGCACCGGTATTCGCTGGGACGTCTCAGTAGATGTAGTGCAAATTGCATGGTGGGATGGTATGACCCAAGATCTCGCATTGCTGGCAGTTGGTAACGACATCTTATCGCATGGGATATTGAGAAACATGTCAGTACATGAGAAGATAAGATCAATGGCTAGCGAGGATACACGTTTGACGCAAAACTGGATCCTTTGGGAATCGATCGTCTATGTTGACGAGGTGCGCGGGTACTTATTACACAATGCCGATGGAGGAAGTTCTAGCACTGACGAAGCGACAACAAACACATCTGGGCGAGGGTTTCCATTTGACCCTGTGGAATCGTCTCTCTTCTTTCTGGAGATGATAGGTATTAGCTACCGTGTCAAGTATATCTCCGAAGCGTCTGATGACGAGATGGATGACCATGTTGAAAGTGAGTTTGAGTCTCTCTTTCGTGAATTGGATAAAGCGGTAGGCGAGAAATGGCACAAACACTTTTCCTCAATCTACTGTGACTTTATGTCATTTGATGGCATAAAGAGTTCTCAGCAGGATTCACTGTCGATGGTTCATTCGATCCCAATGATTTCGCCAATGATATTAACACCTTCAAGAAGCCCACCTAATCTTTCTCCTTCCACACCGAGATCCAAGTCATCAGCACAAACTGTTCGAAACAAGTTGTTTAAATTTAAACGACGCAAGTCATCAATGGACAATTTGCTGCTAAATGACGGATCCCGTCCAATCCAAGTCGATTCAATGAAGCTTTTGTGGACTATTGAGACACGTGATAGTGTTTTCCACATGATAGCCGTCGTTATCGATAGTATCGAACTTCTCGTAGAAGCCAAACAACAACAGCAGCAAGGTGTAGCGCTTGGGAGAGTGAATGCAGTCGCAGATATTCCATCGGAATACGAGAATACCAAAGCCAGCAGCACTCGACGAGCTTCGTTACCTCAACACAATATGGCAGACCAGTTGAGAGGTGGACATCGTCGTGGAAGTACACGTGAAACGCTACTAGATTTACTGCAGCAAGGAAAGCTAGGTGTGAAGCAGACCTCATCATCGCCGGATCTGCACAATACCTCAGGGACCGCTGATAATATGAACCCAAATTCGTCGGGGGGAGTCGGAGGAGAGACTGAAGATGAGAGCTTCTCCAAGTCCATCGCATTCAAGAAATATACAGTCGATGTGCATGACGCTCAAATCAATATGCGAGAAGAAGGAACGCGAAGCAATGTGTTGGTAGCATCCAAGCATATCCATTTAGAATTTGGGCTGGATGAATGTCAGCTCCATACGATCGCAAAACTGAAATTTGATTTGGTAACAGCGCATGTACCCCCTATTGGCGTTGATCTATCCACAGGAGTGTTGTGGTATTCGCACGGATCTTCATTAACTTCTCCACGTATGACTCCGCTTCCATCGTCAAGCTCATCCTTGTTGCAGCAAGTTATGGATGAGTGTAGTGTCACAACAACATATTCGCAAGCAATTGCGTCTGGCGCTACCGCTGTAACAGCAGACTTATCCTTCATCCAACTGTTGGTAGATCGTCATCAATTCTACCAGCTACTGAATGTAATTCGCCATGTTCTGTTAGCCCCACCCGCTGTGGCTAAGCGCACAAAACGTGCTGCAACCAATGTGCGAGGGAATACAACCGAGTTAAACTCGCTCAGTTTGGAGCTGAGTGAATTGCAGGTCTATCCTCCCTCACCTAATATCCCTTCTCATCACTCGGCCAAAAAAATCCATTCTCTGTTGCTAGATGAGCTCCGTAGCCGAGAAGCTCGATTCTTGGGAACCTCTTTGCGTATAAATACCCTGACGCTCAAGTCGATCTCATTTCGTGCCGAAGGGTCCTGTATGAGGCTACGAGCGAGTCCAGAAATCACAGGACTCGACCATGAGTTTGCTGAAGTTCGGGTAGAAGGAATTACAGGCTCTCACACTTTCTACTCAAACCAGTGCACCAAATTCACGATGAACTTGCAGTGGATAGAGATCAATAACTTGCGTCCAGGTCCTTCATCAATTGCGTTCGAAGATGCCATGTCCGTGTTAAAAGCCAAGTTGCTCGTCGATAAACGGTATCAGAGTATTAAACACGTCAATCTTGCCAACCAGAAAGGCATGCTCACTGTTCGTGCCGAAAGTGGTCCGCTCACGCGAGTGCTTGGACAGAAGCTACGGGTCTTGGATGTACTGGAAGTGAGTATATTTCCGGAAATTCCCAACATGATCATTATCCAACTAGCGGCGGATTTTTACGAGTTAGTGTACAAGTTCTTCTTTGAACAATTAACACCAGATAACCATCATGACGGGAACTCGGAACACCTCTTCTTCGGTCGAAAAGGGATGGTGTCGCCTACAGGTACTGGGATGGCCTCTCCGCCCTTGAGAAATCGAGCGGTCACTTCCATCCAGACATCATCCATCATTAGTGGCACAACGCCGAAAAGAAAGAGCATCATGGTAAATACTTCGACATCCACTAATCTCGTCGATCCAATAACTTCAGCGATCTCTATCAGTAGCAGCAGTACTGCATTGTCAGTCTCGACTTCTACTACTGAAATTAGTACTCCCGATGATGACGATGCCTCGACTGAAGGTTGCGAATTATTTTACTTTAAATATGTTCGTGTCGGCAACGTCCATCTTCGTATCAACTGTAACGGGTTCTTCGTTAACCTTAACAATTTCGATCTCGACTTGCCGCCATACGTCTGCCAAAGCAAGCTTTGCACATGGAAAAAGCTGCTGCAAAAGTTTGAAAGTCATCTGAAATGGTACGTGACCAAGGAAAGCGCGTCGTCGGGGCTTTCACATTTCAAAAACAAACTCCTGAAATGGACACCATCGTCATCGAGCGAGAAAAAGGACAAGCAAAAAAAGGAAGAAGACAGTGCAATACTCAACGCACAGGTGCTTTTTGGTCCTTATTCTGGCGCTCAAACCTAACGATGACACGGCTAAGGTCCATCGGAATGAGCTGATGGTTAGATCACATCACTAAATGTGAAGATTAGGAATGGAAATCGATAGCACGTTAAAAGAGACAACTTTCCAGGCAGGATTTGATGCGAGTAACGAATTCCAGAGCTCCTGTGTCGCGACGCTACGAACAAAGTGATCAAGCATTCAATGACAGATCTCTATCATACAATTTGATCAGTCCTTCTTGCATTTACCTCGTTGAAGCCACCATCTTTACGCTTCTGCATGACTTCGATGAATTCTTTCGGTGACAAATGCCCATCATCTGCATCATATATTGTTGTACAAACATGAAATTCCCTACGGATAACTCACAACATGATAGCATCAAAGCAGCACGAACCGTCGATATCGAACAACGCAAAGAGGATGTCAATCTGCAACGGCGTGACAATGTTATCCTTTTGTCCACGTAGAGCTGCTTTGGTAGCACGCTTGAACTCCTCTACACACATGCATGTGATTATACAACAATTTATTAATATTGCCATAGAACAGCCACATCAGTATCAACAAATACACACACACCCTTGTTTAGTCCATGCTCTTGCATGATAAGATCGATGGCGACCTTCAGTTCGTCTAGATGTTCGAGGAACACAGAGAAGTTTATAAATTCTTCCTCGGTCACGTGTCCCTATGTATCCAAACACATCTGTGAGTTTCATTCAAATACAGAAGGAAAGAAAACGTTACATCCTCAATAATACCAACCTTCATCTCACGCAAGTGTTCCACCCGCTTGACCCATTCGTCAATCTCTTTCTAAAAAGCGAAAAATTGTGTCAATATAGATCGCTCAGCAAGCAAAGCCCAAGAATAAATCGTGAAAGCCACTCACTTGGTTGACATGTGAGACGAGAAACATTCCAAACTCCCGCGGTGACAGTTCCTTGTTGCCATCTAAATCATATTGCTCAAAGTGAAATCATACACCATTGTTAAGGTACACAATTATCATACACATTAAACAAGCATCAATCATTCCAGCATGAGCGAGCCAAGTGGCTTTCAAATGTTGCTGTAAAAAAGGATATTTGAATGCGCATGATCTCTTGTTTCAGATCCCGGCGGAACTTGCAGAAATCATCGTAGGACAAGGTCTCACTGTCAGAAAAATATCAGCAATGTGAGCACAAAATCAGGGAACTGTTGCTTTTTAATGGTAGATGATTCGTACGTAGCCAATTCTCCAAAGAGGTGTTTAAAAATTGGCGCGTCTTCTTCCGTCAATGATCGATCTTGCCTTCCAGCTGGTGTCCGCAAGCGCATCAAGTCCATGATCTGGAATCAATGATAACATAATAACCAAAGAAAATCAATCAGTATTTCTTCCACAACCGATTAGCCAGTCCCTCCAAGCTCATACATGCTTGAATTCCCGATGATCCAAGCGACCATTGCCATCCGAGTCAAACATCTTGAAGGCGAGCTCAAACTGGCGCTCCGGAACTGCACAGCCAAAGGAATCAAGAAAAAGTATTTCACCATCATCATCAATTTCAGCGAAGAAAGGAAGAAAAACAAACTGAAGCAGACAACGTACTTGCAAGCAGCGTGTTGAAGAACATATACTCCGCATAGGAGATTAGTCCATCACCATCGGCATCCACCAGATCAAAGAACGTCTTTGAACGTGCGGGACCCCCATGAAGCTGCAAACCATAATACCATTTCACACCCAAATTATGAGAAAAGAGTACGCCTCTTGAATCATTAATACATCATACTCTTACCACAATGAATTGTTCAAATTCGGCGTTGGTAATCTGCAGCGTCCGCAACACCTTGAGGTGCGTTTCAAAGTCAATGTTGTGGTCGTCACGGTAGGTGAGCAGCCGTTCGATGTCTTTCACCGTCACAGTCTGAATATCCACAAGCAATTCCTTCACTAGCCGCGTATATTCATCGATCACTTCCTAGGTATACAATGCACACACATTCCCATTGTTGGTCGCTGTAATAGCATAATATCTGAGAGAAAATGTAAGTTCAAAAAGACCTCACCTTGGTTGGTTTATTGGCATGTGCGTTGACGTTGAACCTCGGATTCTTGGACGACAATGGCGCGCCACTACGGTACGTATATGGCGTGATTGCGCGCGCAAGGTCATCACGCGTCATGTACGACTGCTTGTCGATCTCTACCGATGAGAAATACTCAAATACACGCTCCGGGGAACTGTACTTGCGCAGCCGATTTTCGTAGTTGCCGACCGTGCGCTCAGTGAACGACGGGGTGAAATCATTGGAGACTGTCGTCGCGCCTTCCATTCGAGCGTGACGATCCATAGACAGTGAGGAAGATGATGTATGAAGCGCTGCGAGCGCAGAGGCGGTGGCCACGACCGGCACCCGCATGTGATACAGCAATCGCGACGCCATGATGAGTCAGTTATGTCAAGTATCCAGGAGCTTCAGTTCCATCTGAGGAGCTCAGAAGTATAATTTTTTTACCGGTATATATCGGTATTTAAAGAATAGAGCATGTGATGAGGTATGATACGTCTAACTGATGAGAATTATTACATCCGGCAACGAGAATGTCACCTTTTTTTCTTTGTAAGAATATAGCCATAAAATCAATTGTTGAACGACAAATTTGTGTTCGTCCTCGAGACCAAGGATTTACCCTCAACAAAATAGCTGGAATTCTCGATATATGCAAACGAACCGTTCAACGCTGGCTTAGTGGTACCGAATGTGTAGCACGGCCTCTCAATCGATCTCATTTGTGACGATTACTTGGTTTCCAAGACGATGATTGGACAAAAGTCAACTTTATGACTTCTGATTGGCTGAAATACGACAAACTTGAAGGACGTTGGTGGGCGGAGGTGGTAACTTGATGGCAAAATGAAAAGTGAATTACATGGAGGACTTAGTTCTCTACCACTACATCTAAGCTCCTGTTGAATGCATGTCTTCCTAATCTGATTACGATCAGCTTTCTACTTTCTTCCTTTACACATGTATTTATATRCAACTATGTATTTCTGACTATTTTCCCTCTTAATGTATTGAAATATCTTTAAGGTATGTAATGTCGTCTGACCTCGAACGCAAGGTSAGGCACATGCCGACGCCACGCTTGACCCTTGCGTGCGAGGTCAGGCATGTGTTACATCCCCCCCCCACTTGACTTCGCGTTGGCGGTCTTGAAACTCTTGCAGAAGTCGATGCCAATGCGAAACGTGTCGGATGTTCTTCTCGTATTCCCACGTACTTTCGTGTGCAGGATAGCCAAGCCACTTGACCAGCCACATGACCTGGCGATTGTGAGTTTTGCGTTGAAGCAAGGACTCCACCATATGTAGCGCTTCACCAGTTTCTTCGTCAAGAATAACTGGGGCTGCTTTGGGAATAGGTCTTGAGTAGAACTTGGTCGGATTCTCGACATAGTGGCTAAGCAATTCCACATTGAAGGCTGGATGCAAGCGCTTCATGTTTGGTGGTAATGCCAACCGGGCTACATTCTCATTAACCATTTGTTCGATCTTGAATGGTCCGACCTTTTTTGCTGCCAACTTTGCTTTTTGGAGCGATGTACTTTGAGCGATTGTCTTCAATGGCAGATTCTTTGTGTCCAACATAACGAGATCACCAATCTTAAACTCTACCTCGCGACGTTTTAGATCGTAATACTTCTTCTGGCGCTCTTGAGCTTGCTTGAGGTTTTCTTGCGCAAGCTTGATGACTTGTCGACGCTTTTCCGCAAAGTTCTTGGCAAACTCTGCAACATCTACTGGGTTAATGCTCGCTTCTCCAGCACCAAACTCTTGAGCTATGAGATTGTGTACTTTTCTTCCTGTGTCAACCTCAAATGGTGTAAGCTTGGTCGACTCACTAACAAGAGTTGCATGAGCAAACTCGATCGTTCCGAGATGGTGCACCCAGTCGTCTCCATGATATGACACCATATGTAAGGATTGAAGACATTTATACATTAACACATCTAAAACTTTTAGTTATCCCAGCTGGCTCAGCTGGTTAAGCACCTAGACCGCTATGTGTGTGAACGGGGTTCAAGTCCCACAATTACACACTTTTGCATATATTCATATTGTATGCCAAGTTTCTTCTTTTTGACCAAGTCATCACGTCATCATTCAAGGATAGTTAAAGATAAAGGTTGTGGAGATGAGAAGCACATCATCCTAACATCTTTGCATACTTACTATATGTTTGCGCATTAAGTAGAAACGAGTGGCTCTAGAGCGCTAAAAGAAAGGAATGGACAGGAGTAGCTAGAATACCAGACTTTTACGTTTAATGTCATTAATCTCACTTCCCAATTTACTTCAAAACAACTAAGCACCTTACAACCTCCGCCCACCAACGTCCTTCAAGTTCGTCGTATTTCAGCCAATCAGAAGTCATACAGTTGACTTTCAGCCAATCAGCGTCTCGGAAACCAAGTAAACGTGACATGGATGGCATAACAACGCCAGTCAACAAATGGCAACAAACGCTTCCAATTCAGTGAAAACCAACTTCTATCGTCGGTTCAAGAGATATTTGAAGCATAACTATAAGTTGGATGGAAAGCAAGCATACAACAAGATGAAGGATATCTTTGCTCAAGAGTACAATGGTAACGACTTGACAGTGTGGAAATATCGTTTGCAAATGCCTCGAGATGAAAACGGATATGTCAACCATGCTCCTCATCTACTCATGCCGTTGCAGTACAGATTTCTTCGCTACTTTGAGTCCAAGCATCCGGTCCAGGAGTACACCCAAGAAAGCAAGCAACTTCGTCTTTTCAGTCTTCTTCCATATAAGCGTGGGTTTGAGTGTTCATACTTCAAGATGTGTACAGATGGTCTTTGGGCACTACTGAAGCGTGCTGGCCTTGATATTCCTCCAAAACGTGATGGATGGAGAGATATTTCCGATAAATGGTGAAGTAAACTTTTTCATATCAAAAATTTTGAAACCAAGAATCGCAAGTTTGCTGGAGAAATTGTGGCCGATGGTAAAGCTGTGAGCATTGTACTCCGGAAACCGAAAGTGAAAGTAGTTGCCCAAGAACCGAAGCTGGAAGATTACGATGTGATATGGGGTCTTGATCCCGGCAGAAGAGATCTGTTTGTGGCTACAAATCAGAATGATCAAAAGATTTCATGTTCTTCCAAGGAATACTGTGAAGACGCCAAGTTCAAACATAGTGGAAAGAAAATCAAGTACTGGCAAGAGAAGAATAAAATGGTACTCAAGGCAATCAGGAACATGCCAACAAAGAAAACCGCGACTCTACAATCCTTCAAAGTATATATCGAGTACCTGATCCCATATTTAGATCTCTTATTAGATTTCAACATGGTCAAGCCTTTTCGAAATCTCAAGTTCAAGCGGTATATTTTTATGCAGAAGAAGTTGTGCGAGTTATGTCTGAGGTTGACTGAAGAAGCTGGCCGTCGGACGATTGTTGGTTTTGGTGACTGGAGTAACCAAGATATTGGAGGATTTATCAAGAAGTCTCCGGCTGGACCTGTCAAGCGTTTTGAGAAACAACTTCGACGGTATTGCACAGTTATTTCTATCGATGAGTACAACACAAGTAAAGTTCACGCAGAATGCCGTAAAAAGAAGCTATACAATCAGTGTATAAGGGTAACCCTTTTACTGGCTTACACTGTTGTGCAGTGAGGAAGCGCAATTGATTGGCGACAGACGTCGTCAATCAAAAGGAAAGGAAAGAGGAAAACCGAAAGAGACTTACTCTTTTGGAGGAAAATTAGGAACTGAATTATTGTTTTAATAAAGCTAYCTACAAACTGAAATGAATGACTGATGCTCGAGTGTCCARTTCGAACATAGCCAACTATACAAAATCGTATATGAAAGGATTGTTTCTCTTTGATAACATGGGAATAGTATTGTTTACTATTTCTTCCATGTCTTGTAAAACATGATTTATTTACGGTCTAAACGTAAACAATAAACAGCCGCACCTAGCAGAAGTTCGCATTTCTACACACAGTAGGAAATCGTACTTTATCAACCCGTTCGGGTTTGGACTGTTTTCAGACCCGCCGGGTCTGATATGTAATAGAGACCCATTACAATCAGTACTCTAAGCGCATGTGTAAGGACGGAGAAGAGCATATTCTCAAAGTTCACAGAGTACTCCATTGTAAATCCAATGGCTGTCGTAGTATGACTGTGAACAGAGATGATAACGCGTCCAAGAACATCTTACGTCTGACTCGACTACAACTTGAAGGTAAATCTCGTTCTTTGGTGTTTTGTAGAGATAGAACGTAGGAGTACAAAAAAAGAAGAGAAAGTGTTTATTTAGTGCCTTAGGGTGGCAGGTAGGCAGTTTGATCCTCACTTCATGGCTGAGGGTCTCGAACATTATTTTCCCTTATGGGTACGGAAGGTGACATTCTCGCTGCCGGGTGTAATAAAGCAAACCTCGACTGCATAAACGTCTTCATTGCATGGCATTCCGAGATCTTTTGTATTTTATTTATTGCCTAATATCACTATCACTGGGATGAACACGCTGCCTTCATACAATCTTCTAGTCTTTGCGGTGTCAATATCGCAGAATTTTCGGCCTTGGTGTGACTTGAAACAAAGGTCGCTGAAGAAGGAACCCGAGGGGGTTAGTTTACGTCGAGGATACACATTATTCTTTAGTCAAGCAAGACATACGGAGACATCCACACAGCGAGCTGAACATTCTTCTTCGTCCCCGTTTCATCCCATATACCGCCACCTCAAGATGGTGCAGCAAAAGCATCATAACCCTGGATGGGTTGTCTTCAAGATTAAATTAATCCATTTCCATCGGCTCGTCCTCATCACTTGGTAGTTCTTCAAACCGGACAAACGGTTCTTCATCGTCCAGACTGACACCACTCGCACCACCTGTAGCTTCGTCATCACTTTCCACGAGCTCCACACGAGGAGCAGGAGCTCGTGGGATCGACTGGTAAGGATCAAACACCACCAGAGCAGTGCAGGATTCATTGGTGGGTGGTGCTGGTGAAGCCACGGGTGCTCCAGACCAGTATGCAGACTGACGACCCGGCCAATGGGAGGTTGCAGAGGAAAATATTTTGGGTTGCCGCTGTGCTTCTCTTTGCTTTGACACTAGCGCCCACGCATTTGCGTTTCGGTTAGCGATATCTACATCCATTTCTTCTGCATCCTGTCTCGGCACTGTCGTTCCAGCACTAGTAGTAGCTGCGTTATGGTCGTTTTCATCGTTGGTAGGAGATGTTGGTGGTGAGGTAACGCGCATACGTTTTAGTCCTTCCAGAACAAACTTGTTTCCATCCCTATCATAATACACTCGGCTACTGTTCCCACCAGCCGCAGAGTAATTATGTTGTTGAAATATTGTGTTGTCATCATCGTTTTCGTCGCGCACCTTCCGCTTGACCAGGCTGCCGGTATTTCTTGCACGCGCAAACGCGTTTTGCCGCAACGCGTTCCGCTGACGCTCGAATAAGTACCCGGTATGGCTGTTGAGGCCGTAGCCGCATGTCTGTAATCGTCCACTTGCCATGTTGATGCGCTTTTCACAAATGTCCACGAGATCGTGAGGAGCTTTTCGTTTGCTGGTTGTGGTTGCCGTTCGATTATTGGAGACAAACATAACGGTCAAAGGTTGACGGTCAACAAACATGGCGCATAGATCCTCATCATCAGGCAGGGCGACGTGGTCAAATATGGTACAATATGAACTAGACTTGATGGATAATCAGATACGTCATCCCGTGGATTGGTGGCTTCGATTTCGTGTGCGGAACAGTCTAGAAGGTTGTCGCTCATGAGTAGTTTTTCAAAATTCGGGACAACTCTCGAGTTTTAGTTCTTATTAACAAGCAATCCGCGAGCCAACGGTGCCAGTTTTCAGTTGTTTTCCTAAACTCAAAAAATCCGCAACTGCCTTTTAGCACATAATATTTTGGCATAGGATAGTTTTTTATTTGTAATGATGAACAAAGCAAACAGCGTTCAAATCGAACTAGTGGTTGTCGAGTAATTAGCAGTCAAAGATGAGTATTCGCTTCCATTTTGGCATTGTTTTAGCTTGATGGTCATCGTTTTTATTTCTTTTGATTCATAATTCGTTTCATATATGTCATTTACCCTAACCATATTGAATAAAATGAGCTCTAATATTGTCAAGAGTGTTTGTCGTCCAAGTAATTTGGCGGCAATCTTCGAGTTATTGGTGCAATACTGTTGGTGTCTTAAGCCACTCTTCAGCACTTGAGTTCCATACTATGTGCTACAGAGTATATCATTGGACAAAAATGGTATTGTGGTATTTTTTATGTTCTGAACGACCTTGAGAATCGCAAAATCGATGACCATCTGACAGAAAATGCAAATTTTGTCGTACCAGTTCTCCTCTCTGGATGCTACGACTTGGATAATAATCACGGGAAACAAGTTTTCTTGGACGGATCTGTTTCGAACTGCCACACATTTTCGTAGAGCACGAATAGCGGATTTTTTGGATTTTGGCCAACCTAAGAATTAGGCTGTTTTTGGCTCCCTTGACTTGCGGATTGCTTGTTAAAGTAAGCCACTTAATTATAGTAAATACATTGCGTAAAACACGTTATTTTAGTGATTGTCTCAGCGGAAACGCCGATCGTGTCTCTTTCGAGTCGAAAAAGAACCTCACGACTCAAGCTTCATGCATGTAATGACGATTGACTTTGGAGACTGAAGGCGTTGCATGTAGGATTTGAGACATTGGTCGCGTTATGTATATATATCTGTTGCAAGTAACGAAACTGATTCGTTTGCTAGATGTAGGCACTTGTTAGTTATCCTCATCGTTACTGTCCACGTAGTTCTAAACCAAATTGTCAATGTAGATGGGGTAGCAGAGCAGAACGCAACATAGCACATGTAGTATGCTTTATGTGTGTAATTGTATCATTATCCATCCAAACAGCGAATATCTACTTACTACTACGGTTTAGAAATAGTTCATCACCGATCCAGTGGTTCCACCGATGTTTTCGGTAATTGCAACAACAATAATTGTGCCACCACTTTTACTACTACTCCTCAACAGCCTTACTGTAAACATTGATATGACTTGCTATTATTCAGAACGACCCAAACCAGCAGTGATGCAACAAACGAATGGTAGCAGTGCTTCAGCTCAGTGTTGCTTCCTATAGAGAACTGGTTGGTACTCTACATGCAAATGATCAGCTGATATGATGGCGAAAATATCGACGAAGAGAGGCCTTTGAGAAAGCGTGCTCCTATCTAGTCCAAGTAGCAAAAGACAACAATTACTGGATATCACATACCTTGGCGTCACAGTATAGCAATAGTAAGTCAATGAACGAATGGACATATAGTGCAGTTTGCTACCGAGTGTGTTTCTGGACCATGTCGCTTCTTAGTACAGAGCCGAGCCACATGCCAAGCAACATGGGTACACAAAACACATAAAATCAGTGTACTTAGTGGTTTAGTTAGTATTAAAAGCACTGAATTTGTACAATAAACAAAAATACATTGATTTAATGCAAGCAATCATTTCAGTGAAGTTGCGCAGTGGCAACCATATGCCTTCTCCCTCACATATTTAGCTTCATCAAGCTCTGCACATGAAGCCACTCGTCACTCCACTAATTCACGATTTATTTATCAGCATGTTCAAAGGCATGGAGATAGTACACCTACTTCTTCTCACAGTCGTGCTGGTTGAAAAGCCACCAATGCCTTCTCAATGGAAATAATGTATCTGACACACTAGCTAGTGGCTACTTGGGTAATGAGGTTATTGACGATTCCACGAACGTCTTTGCGGTAGATCTCCTCCAAATCAATAATAAATGGACAGCGGGGGTTTCCAAGATGAATACGGACGTCGATGGGCAAATGAATGGTCGAGAGCTCAGCTATTCGTGCTGTGAATGGACGCAGCGCGATAATGCAGCAGCATGTTGGACAATGAAGGTCTCTCGCTCTAGTGATGCGACCAAGGCCGCGGAACTAAGCTTCTGCGGCGGCATCGCTGATCTAGGCTTGTCTACCCTCATTGCCTTGAAAGATGTTGCGTTGTCTAACTTGACGGTTTAATCATTCTCAATATCTGATTCCAGTTCGATGGAGTCGGCATCCACAACGTCTGTCTCCGTGGCACTCAAACCGTCTTTATCGGTGCTGATTATTAGTATCTCTATTGGTGCAAGATTGACGGTTTTTCTTACTTAGACGCCGAGGATGCATTTTTGTAATGTTTGGCGTAAACATTCACTCAACAGTGATATGCATGCATGTCCATTCTCTCTTGTCCCTTTGACTGACCCACCATACCATCTCCGACTACAATACTGCCACCTACAGTGACTTCACGACTGCATGTTCAGGTAGCTGCCCAATATCTCCAAGAGTTCCATTCAACTGCCATCAAAACAGTTTTCAGTGGCTGTGTAGCATTTCTATTTTCATAAAAACAGCCGTAAAATGGTTAGTGGGGTCTCTTACATTGAACCAATCGCATGAACCGTCGCCGTCGGTTCCTCTGTTTCTCCTTCACCTTCCGCGCTCAACCTCATCGTTTTCTGTCGTTGCTTTCATTCTTTGGTCCATTCACGCAACAAGATGAGCTCCCCCATGGATCCACGCGTCTTGATCAACTACTACCTGCGCAAAGGTTGGTATGACCACGTCCAGCGACTCTGTGAGTCGCTTCTCGACAAGCGAGGAAACGACGCGACCATCCTTTTCTGGCGCGCGTTCGGCATCGTCATGGAACGCAGCTACTCGTCGGCGATTCGCGAACTAGACAACCTGAAGAAAAAGAAAGAGGTCGAACTGCCATGTCTCCATGCGCTCATCTTCGCACATAACCTATGCAAACATGTCGACCATGAAGAGATTGCGCAATTGGAGCTTCAAGTCTGCATGGCCGAAGAAAATGCAAGTGACAGCTCATTGCTGCTATGCGCGACTTTTTTCTGGCATCTGAAGGAGTTCAGCAAAGCACGAAAACTACTGGAACAGGTAAGTAGTACACTCAATCGATCGGGAAGCTCGACTAGCGGAGAATTACAGCAACGCCTATTGGTACTTCGTGGATGGGTGGACCTAATGGTCGAGCCCAAGACGAAGCGCGATGCCGATTACCGCGATGGCTCCATCCAATACTTTGAGCAGGCCAAAGAGTAAGACATGCTGCTTGACATTCAACACGCTTGAAGAAGACTCATTGACAGATCACTTGTGCTGCTTGTCCGTTGCAATTTGTAGCCGGAAGGACGCCGAGTTGCTGTTGGGGATTGCCAAGTTTCACGATATTAAAAAAAATTACAACAAAGTGCTGGAGTGTTTGGATGAGATCATCGTCAAGTTCCCATGGTTCAAGCACTCTGTGACTGAAAAGGCTCTCGTGCTGCTGAAGATGGGCAATTGGGAACAGTGCATGGACAGCATCGAGCGTGCACTCGCGGAAAATCCTAAAGATATTGACGCGCTGCGTGTGATGATTCTCTTTCTGCTTTCGCGTGAAGGACGTGCCAAGGATGCCGCACAATACATTCGGAGCCTGTTTGAGGCACTGAAGAAGGCTGAACCGGCCAATCCGGATCTTTTCCATGAAATTTCACAAAGCATCGCGCGCATCTCTGATCGGAACCATGAAGTCTTACAGTGCAACTTGGCGCTGATCGAGCATGCCGTGCAGTTGAACCCTGATAGCGGTGTCTTCCGTGCCGAGCGAGGCTACCAGCGATCATTATTAAAAGACTACCAGCTAGCCATTGAATCGTATAAAGAGGCATTAAAACTGGACGAATCGAACGAGGTCGCGCTTCATGGCCTCATCTATTGTCAGATTAAACTGGGGCAACTAGAAGACGCCTCTCAACAGATGGAATTCCTCAGCGTCATCCAGGAATCCATGGGCACGAGTGCTGGGTTTGTATTTATCCAGGCGCTGCTCAGTGGCTTGAAAGAAAAAGATCGAGGCAAACAAGTGCAGCTGCTACAACAGGCCGTGCAGATCCACATGGACAAGCTCAAGGACACAATGCGACTCGCCGATGTGTCGACTCACGAGCTCATGAGTCAGCTGAATCCAATTTTCCTCGTGGAAGTCGCGACAGAATTCCTTAAACTCGACATGTCGGCTTCGGAGAAAAGCATCAGTTCTGGGAATGAAGGTAACTCGATTGTAGCTAAAGGCATTAGTATCCTAGAGAAGCTCGTCAGCAAATCTCCAGGTTTTTTGAGCGCGCAGTTTGAATTGGCGCAAGCGTATTTTGCGGCTTTGAGGCTTGATGACGCCTACCACGTCTGCAATCTCGTAAGGACTGATTTTATACTATGGATTTCATATCAGTGCGCTTACCTTTCGTTTCTCTTATGTAGATCATTAAAATGGACGCCAGTCACTCACAAGTACATCTTCTGCAGGCGCGAATCTGCCTTGAACGTGAACATTACCGCGCGGCATCAGCGTGTCTCGATCAGGCGCTGAGCCATGATTTCTCCATACGACAGTCGCTTTCGTACTATATTATCAAGGCCAAGATTCTCGAAAATTCTGGAGATGCGCGTGATGCTTTGCAAACGCTTCAGGCAGCTATGAAGATGATTAATGCCAGCAACAACAGTGCTGCTAGTACTTCAGGTCCAGTGGCAGGTAGACGCAAGAACGAGCGTGGTGTAACCAGTGCTTTCATTACAGTTGCTCCAGCAATTTCGCTGGTGGACAAAGCTTCGGTGTATATTCAAATAGCCCAAGTACTTTCGCAACTAAATGATGTCCCAGAAGCCACCAAGGTGATCCGTGAAGCGCTGCAAATCTTTAGGTTCGTCTGAACTCTATTGTGTGTATCCATTAAAACGTTATGTGCAGGCTTTGGACTGACTTTGACTATCACTTGTTGTTGCAGAGGTACTTCGCAGGAAGTGCGCGTGCTGGTGGCCAACAGTGAGCTCGCCATCAAACGAGGCGATTATGATGCCGCGATCGCGATGCTCAACAATGTTCCTTCCAGTTCGCCCTCGTTTACCAAGGCTCAGATGGTCAAGGCTGACATCTACCTCCAGTACAAAAAGGACAAACATCTCTATGCGCGATGCTATCAGGTAAATTCCATGTCCATACGAGCCGTCTTCTCTTTTTCTCCAAAACCAATAATTTCACTCTCATAGGAGCTGACAGCCATGAACCCCTGCCATGCTACTCATGTAAGCATGGCAGAAGCGTATTTGCGTATCCAAATGCTTGATCAATCGATCGAGTCCTTCCGTGCAGCGATAGCGTTAAGTCCCAATGACCCGACATTGGCAGGAAGGATCGGCAAAGTGCTCATTTCCAAACATGACTACGTCAAAGCCGTCGACTATTACGAAAGCGCCTTGAAAATGGCGCCCATGAATCTTGTACTACGCAAAGATTTGGCGGAATTATACTCGAAATTGGGTCATTTTGACCAGGCACTGCGCGTGGTCCAGCAAGCTCCAACGAATGAATCGGGCGAGATCAGTGACTTGCTACAGGTCGTAGAACTTCAACTTATCTTGCCTGCGATCCATAAAGGTTTGGGCAACGATGATCTCTGTATCCAAGCGCTTCTGAAGGCATACTCGATCCAGAAGCTTATTCTCGATAAACAGAAGAACGAACAGCCCGATGTGATTAACAAACAAAAACGCGCTATCGCTGACACCTGCTTCCAGATCGCGTCCATCTATGCCGAAAAAGGACAAGCGACTGAACATGAAAACATTCTCAAGTATTGTACACTGGCACTGCGATCAGATGAAACCCACGAGGAATCGATTCTTTTCTTGGCGCGGTCGTACCAACACACTGGTGATTATGAACAATGTCAATTGCGCTGCTCGACGTTGTTGCGCCTCAATCCTGCAAACGAAGAAGCTGCCATCATGTTAGCGGATATCATGCTGCAGAAAGAAGACAATGAATCGGCGATCTACCAATTCCAACAGCTGCTCGAGAACAAACCGGACAATTTTGCCGCACTGAGTCGTTTCATCGTAATGCTGAGGCGTGCAGGCAAGCTGACTAGCGTCCCACGGTATTTGAAACTGGCGGAGCGAGGCGGTGTACGGGTAGCGCATTCATCAGGACTGCACTTCTGCAAAGGTCTGTACGCGCGATATAAGAATAACGTGCGAGACGCCATTGAAGAATTCAACTTGGCACGCCGAGATCCGGAATGGGGCGAGCGAGCGCTAATGAACATGATCGAGATCTACTTGAATCCGGATAACGAAAACCTGTGGGAAATGAACGGTGACGCTTCTGACGGGAGCAACAATTCGAAGGAGCAGATCGAGAACATTCGTATCGCTAATGCATTGCTTGACGAATTGCCCATGAAACAAGAACGCAACGTCAAAATCAAAGTTCTAGAAGCATATGCTGTGCTTGCAGTAAAGAGTAAGAGCATGCTGGATAAGGCAATCCAGTTGTTCATGGAGATTCTTGAGAGTGTTGACAAAGACTATGTCCCTGCACTTCTCGGTTTGGCGACAGCCTACATGCTCACAAAACAACAACCAAAAGCACGAAATCAATTAAAACGAATTGCAAAAATGCCTTACGATCAAGCGCTTGCGGACGACTTCGAACGCAGCTATTTGTTGTTGGCCGACATCTACATAAGCCGTTCTAAGTACGACCTGGCACAGGACCTGTGCAAAAAGGCGCTCACACACAACAAATCTGCCGGTAAAGCGTGGGAATTGCTGGGATTGATCATGGAAAAGGAGCAATCTTATATTGATGCTGCCGAATGCTATCAGGAAGCCTGGACATGTGAGGGCGAGGCAAGCGCTACGACTGGTTTCAAGTTGGCGTTTAATTACCTCAAGGCCAAAAATTACGTCAACACGGTTGATGTCTGCCACAAAGTCCTCGATTTGTATCCGGACTATCCAAAGATTCGTAAAGAGATCCTGGAAAAAGCTTATGCAGGCTTTCGACCATGATGTGCAGCTGTATTCGAGAGCATTATATCCAGACATGTGTGCGCTCAAACTGTTATGCGTGTGAGCTCACAACATACTTGGACTACTCCTTATAAATGGGGTAACATATCAGTTAGACCCTTGCCTAATTTGTCAATCTTCTTATCTATCGCGCACACAAAACAAGTTATGCTTCGTATTATCCAATTGAGAACTAAATCCGTTGCTCATCCCCTCATCTTGATGCTTCACTAATTCTCCATCAAACTCTGCTAGGTGACTACTAACACATATCTTCCACATCATGAGAAGAGTGTTACTAACACCAACAATTCGCCGCCTGAAGAGAAATGGCAAATACAGCATTTTCATTGATCTAGTTATATTTTTTATGGTTATCCAGCAGTCGCAAAATCCTTCAAGAGTGGGATAGGATTTCGCGGACGATTCTGTACACCCTTGCAAATATCAATGTGCTGTTGAGCGCCTGACGGAGCAAACCTTCTCTTACAACACGGACACTCCACTAAAGTGGCTTGATGCTCTTTGTAACTGAGCGCAAGATTATGTTTCTCAATTTTGGCCGACTTGAACTTCTTCTGGTGCAGACTACGGAGCATTTGCTGTGAAAGTGATGCAACAGGAGATCCCGTAGTCCCGTTATGCATAGTCGATCTCGACGATACCGTTCCTCTTCTCCACGAGCTTTCGTTACCAAGTGCACGCGAGCAAATACCTTCGTGTTTGGCTAATCTACCTTCTGCAAAGCTATGACCACAATAACGACAGGTCTCCATTTGATAATGAACAAATGCGCTCTTAGGTTTCTGTGGTGCGCTTTTGCTTTTTTGACGACTTATTGATGGCGCACGCGCTGCTTCTGGGGCCGATTTCCGTCGATGAATCTTTTCAAGAGGAGTTGATACAGCGCGGCGCTGCCGCAACAACACGAGATGATCTTGAATGGATGCTCGCCGAGGATCCTTTGATATTGACGTAGTTTCACTCTCGGTATTTGCTCGCTCATTTAATGCTTCACGTTCTGCTAAGAGAACTGGCTTTACGTCAGGGAATGACGATGCATAATGAAGAGAGCGCAGCGTACTGTCTTCCGACATGAAGACTAGCATTTGTTCAAAGTTTTTGTACAGCGATGTTTGTTCACTTTTGTGAAATTGCAAGACCGAACACTCACGAAAATGTGATTTGATCGCCGTCATCCCCGCGAGTTGGACCCCACAAAAGCTGCAGAGCAGGAAAGTTTGCTCTTCCATTTTTACGCCATTCACGTGGCTCGCTGTGCTAGCTGAGGTTGAAGAAGCTGTAGGAGTCAATAGATAAGTGCTTGGACGGGATTCGTTTTTGGATCTCTGTTGCCGTAAAGTCAAGCGATCCGGCCTGAAAAGGGAAGAAACCATAGATAGGTTAGCAGTGCACAGCATCATGCAGATTATATATCCGATAAAACTCACTTCTTCCACGATGATTCCCTTGTCCGCCGATTGTAATAGTATACACGTCCTTGAGCTGTGTACGCTTCCCGCCATTCATCATCTTCCTCTTCTGCTTCTTCATTTGCTACTCGGACGTGAGTGCTAACATTCGAATGATCATGTCGAACATCGTCCGTACTGGATTGGCAAATTTCATCGCTATTTCTAGTTTCAACTGTCTTCTCCGCATTTATATGATCATGATATTGCGCTTTTCGCAGTTGCTCCTGTGCTTGGTGCTCTGACTGCTGTTCCTCCGACTGCTGGACTTCATTTCCTCCTTTTCCAGCTTCATCATCACTACTAAGCGTCTTGTCTTCATGGATGCTCTGCAGCGACTCTCGATCCAGCACCGCTTCAGGGATAATATCGTAGAAGAAAGGCTTGCCATCGTCGGTAAAATTCAACTGCCATTCGTCTAAGTCGTGGTTGCCTGCACCTTCGTCATCAGCTTCGGCCTCGTCGTCGCCATAATGGTCTTCACTGCCATTTAAAATATTCAACGCCGCCCGTAAACGCACTTCTACTTCGCCCATAGACTGCACGTCTTCACCCTCGTGACTAGTCACCCACGCCATCGACCGTTCACTACTCCGGAACTGGAACGTTTCAGTTGTTGCTACTTCTTCTCCTTCTTCTAGCTCTCTCTGTTCTCGCTCAATCTCACCTTCTTCTCTTGATGTATCTCTACTGCTATTTGTGAAATAGAGAGGGACTTTTTCAGTCGACCAACTGCGATGCACATCGTCATCATCCTCCTCATTTTCCTGCTCTTCTTTGTTGTTTTCTACTTCTTCATTTTTTTGATCCGTTTTTTCATGAAGAAACGGCTGCAAGTGCAGAGGCGCATCGTCTCTTTCCGAAGACATGTGCAATGGCGCCACCGCCGTGAAATCGAACGCCGTAGTTTCGTCTTCTACATTCACGTACTCCATTGTTTTTTGCTTCTCGTTTAACAAGGTGACTTGACTTTCCCGCCCTACCAAACGAAAAAGGGAAACACGGAACGTTCTGTAAAAACAGGAGAGAATCAGATAGAATCAGTTTCTATTATCAGATTATGTCATTCATTTTAGCCAATAGTGGAAGGGTACATTCGTAATATCTGATTCTGGTTATGGGTACACTTGATGTGTGGTGATTTGGTGATCCTCTCTCTCCATGGTGCAATGTTGCTCACCACGTCATGCACTATGCAACGCAAATCTCTATTTCCTTCAGCCATTCTTTTAATTTTCTACGATCTATCTACTTACATTTGACTAACAAATTGTTTATACGCGTCCAAAATTGTCTTCCGATTGCCCGAACGGAGCTGGTTCGCATATGCTGCAGCCAGTTCACCCGGACAACCCACTGACGGTAAATACACGTCACACGCAAAGCAAACGTACTCGTCACCCAATGCCTTCACAAGCACCTCCTGAAGAATCGCAATTTCCTTCATTGCAGTCGCACATTGCATGTCATTTACATCAAAATGAGGACGTTTCACAACGGTGAACATGGCTGGCGTGAATTGTTGCACGATTAGCTGCATAAACTGAGCTTTTCCCTCTGCTGTTAGCTTGGATTCAAGCGGATACAACGGGGAAACTGGGTTATTTAGTGCCCATCGTGCTACTAATTCGTGCACAATGGTGAAACTAGCACGATTGATATTGGCATCGGTCACATCAACACATCCTTCCAAGACGAGACGCACGATAAACTCCAATTGGCTCATGTTACGAGCGCTCACAAACACAACATCCAAATTGTGCATCACCAAGTGCAACAGGAATGCATAAAGGTACTTTTGCACAGACTCTCGCTCTAGCTGTGATGCGTCTTTTGTTTCGCTGTCTGCGGATGCGTTTCGTGGTGGCATGACTGCGCACAAATGTTGGATGAATCCGATGATAGTTTCATCAAAGAACTGAAAAAGTGCTTCCTTGTACTTGATAATGAGCTGGTCTAGCAATTGTACTACTTCCACGACATCGTTTGATCCACAGAAGAGCATCAAATTTTTCAAAGTCTCTGATACGTTACTCAAAAGATGCTCGCTGTCCAGCACCGTAATTAACCGATGCAAGACAAAGACGACTTTGGATCGTGCACTAGGGTGTTGAGGTAATGCGCGGAGTACACATGCCGCTGCCGTTAAAACTTGTGTGAACAATTCTTGATGATAAAGCATGCAATTTGTGCCCTTGAAAGCCTTCAACACGTGGGCAACGGCGTTGAGAAGGCATGCAGATCGATGTCCCACATAATCTTCCGGCTTAGCACCATTTTGGTACTCTGCAAGTGTCATGTCGAGCGCTTGAAGTAAGGGTTCGAGCACTGCTTTCGTACATTGGTACTTAATTTCCATTGCATCCGGAGTCGACGTGGACACCAACGACGCAATTACTTGGCCAGCCAACTCAAATAAATACAGCTGATCATCATAGGGAAGAAACGTTGGGTCATTCTTTCTCGCAATAGCTTCTTCATCATCTGGAATCACAAGGCGGAGTTGCAGAGCCTGCAAAATGTTGGAAACATGCGGATGCACCGACGAACCTATTGCTTTTACCAATCTCAAGCATAAGTAGCACACACGCGAGCGAACATTAGCATTCGCATTCGTAAGCCCATTGGGTCCAAACATCATTTCCAAAACTGCTGGGATCAAAGCTGACTCATTCTGAAGCACCTTGCTGTAGCGGACGCTTAAATCATAGTAAGTGAGAAGAACGGATTGGTGAAAGACACTGCGACCGCTTACTGCTGCTGACTCGGCAATCATGCTACTATGGATACGAATAACCATCGCGACTAAGGGGCTGTCTGGTACTTCAAATGTGTTCACTGTTTTCAATGCGGTCAGCCCTTCCTTGAATCGATACACGAGTGATAAGAAAGATTCTAAATCGCGATAGTCGATTTGTGAAAACTGCGGAGGTAGTTCCTGTGCAAGTTTTGTAAGGAACGCCAACGTATCTAACGGTCTCAATCGCGTAATATTGACGTAGATCTTGTACAAGCTCCGTCTATATTCTTCAAATTCAGCAGCATCAGTGTCCGAATCTTCGGGGTAGCGCGTCTGTCGATAAATACCATGAAAGATTTGTGGAATGTACTCTGAAGGTTGGAAGATCTCCTTCATCCCACTTGCATTGTTGACACCATTATTATTTGGTGTCTCCATTCGGATCAACGTTCCTACTGCGTTGACGATCTCGAACACCTCTTCTGACACGTCTTTTGTTTCATGAGCAAACAAATCCCAAACCAGCGGCATTAGCTGGCGTAACATGTTGCTCGCCAGAACAAAGAGTTCTACATTTTTTTGATGCCGAAATACATCCAAGCATTCCACAAGCTCCAAACCGATACCATTGATGACTTCTCCGATCTCTTCCGCGAATTCATCATCATCCTGAATGGGAAGTGTAGGCAACAAATCAATGATGTTCAATTGCTGGATTAGTGCGATTTTCTTCTCTGGAGTCATGCCTTTATCGATAATCTCAAACAAACAGTTCGCGGCGGGGCAGCGCAAAGATGCACTTTCGCGCAATAGCTTGAATATTATTGGCAAGATGCGGTCATTTACCACCAATCCAATGTCAACCCAACTGATATATCGCTTGAGCGTTTCCAACGCACTGTAGCTAAGCTGAATCATGGTCGCGCTCGCTTCATAGTTAGCAAGTACGTTGTAAATGGCGTCAAACGTCTCCGTCATGCATGAGCTTTCCCGCATGGCATCTTTGATTCGCATGTTCGCATTGACTTCCGCCTGCGACCGCTGGGCGACAAACTCGACAATTTCTTCGTTGATTGCCAGCAGAATACGAAAGTACATCTCCACCATTGACGCACCTTTCGGAAGTAGCGCCATGAGCTCCGTGAACGCGGTCTGCCATCGATCTGGATAATCACGCTTGATAAGTAACGTAATCACGACGGCCAACTTTGTCTTCAAATAAGGCGACTTGGTTTCCACAAATGAGACATTTTCATTTAGCCATGTGAGCAATTTGATGCGGATTTGGAGCGACACTGTGTCATCCTGGACTCCTTTAATCAACACTTCCTGTTCATCATGCCACAGTTGAGTAAAATCATGATAGCCTCAAAACAAAGCAAAAAAAAAAACGCAATTAATTCAATACCTGTAGCGCCTGTAATGCATAAAATTTGACTTCCTGGTGTTCTGAAAATTCAAAGAGCTCCAATTCGTATTTCCAGCCATCGGGGCTTGCTTTGATCGAATTGCAAAACGTTTCTGCTTGTAACCTTAACTCTTGCTGGTCTTTGATGCTGGCACCAGCATATTGAAACGCGCAGAGCACCGCCATTTCAAACTCTGCGATCGTATTCGCCATGTTTCACACAAATTCCTCGTTTCGCGTATCTGATGCTGCCCTGTCGTTTGAAACAATTAGTTGCAATTGATTGCAATTTAATGTCCTGTTCACATAGAAAAATGACCAGGTTAATGCGATCTGATATATCCATTCGTATGCAATCTCATTCATTCACCCCACGCACACGTAAGTAAGAGGGAAGGCGAAGAGAAAAGAGCCAACGCACCTGTTGTTGAGTCTCCGCGCGCCTTCCACCAGCAATTGTGTGATGGAATAGGAATGAATGTTGCACAAAAAGGTGGTCTGCACAATTCAATTTCGGGATGTTATGCTAATCAATTCATTTTTGAATTGAAAATTTTGCTGAATTGTGAACGAGAGAATAAAATTAGAAAATTAGAGCGTTCGAGCAAAAGTGATTGCACTGGAATTTGAAAACAGCAACAGAATCATTGCAGTCCACTTCCCATAACCTCAGCCGGGGGACGGCGCGTTTCTTGCGAATAACTGTTTCGCATGACGGGCAAAAATGCAGTAACAATATCTCATGTCCTCGAGTTATGGACGTCACAAAAAAATGACGGGTGGTTTCCTGCTCCATTGGATACTTTTACGAAGATGGATACATTTGTCTTTTTTGGAGAGAGAAATCAATACCATTTGTTGACATGACACCAGCGCAACTGTTCAATTTGTTGTACACCGCAGTTGCACTTTGCAATATAATAATGTTCATAGCTCCTTCGCACGAACTGTCGCAGCACTGCCCACAAAAGCGTTGGAATAATTTGCCTTTTCCCGTCATTAGAGCCTAGTCCCATATGAAAACTACCTTCACTCAAGAACCATATAAAAGCCGGACGACTATCTCGTCATACGCAATACACTTTAAAATGGTTCATAATTCATTGGGAGTTGCTTCTAGTAGTGAAGAAAAGAACCGCGGGTCCATGGAACATCAACAATCAGACTCGAAGACACTGATAACATTGCCCATAACCAACGTTACTACTGCTGACATGGACTATAAACAGCAAAACGAGACTACAAATGGCGAATCTGAAACGATGGATATCGGGCATGGCAGTGACACCGTTGAACTGTCAAATATCGGTGGCAGTGACGACAGCTCGCCAGAGGAAAAGGTTGCTGGATCATTGGAATTGTCGCCGACTGTTGCACCTGCTGCAGCTTCGTTCTTTACAACTTCAACTGACTTGAGCGACGACAAGCGACGTCGTCAACTCAAGCAAGCGTCGGAACGATGCCGAAAGCGTCAAAAAAACGAATCCTTGCAGTACACTGCTCAAATCAACAAAATACAACGAGAGATCACGGCACTAAAGCTTAAACTGAGCGAACCTGTGTCTCCTACCGTGGACCAAGCGAGAAGTGTCGCGAAAGCACGCTTTGAGATGAAGCAACGTATCGAATTCATCCGAAAGAAATTGGCAGAGCATACCACCTGGATGCAGAGCATGTGTAGTTTGATTGCCTCTGCTCCACTCTTCAGCTTTGCTGTCGCCATGGGCAAGAAAACAGCTACTTCGCAAGATCAGGATCTCTCACCGAATATTGAATCCCTTGACGAATGGCGTGAGGCAGCGACAAACGAGTTCTTTTCAAAATTCATCATGGAAGGACACCTTAAGACTGCGATTGCATCGTCGACAGAGAATGCCTCCAAGCTGTTGGATGAGTTTGCGAGCCCAAATTGCCACTTTCTCATGCAAGTAGAAGTACGAGGCTGGAAGGTTGCCACGAACGGCACGAACGATCTGGTAGCATTTCGTTGTGATCGAGTGCTTCCAAGCATCCCATCTGCACACGACGTAGCAATGGAGTTGTGGGCTTGCGTGCGACGTGATGATGTTCTACGTACGTTTGCTCCGATTATCCAAGATTCAGTCGTCGCGTACGATGGAGACAGATGCTCGTTGTCTCGGCGATTACTGCAGCTGAAGTTAACTGACCAGCAACAAGCAATCGTCACAGTCGAGTCCTTGAGCACAATGCCCGATGGGAAAGAGGAGATGTACCAAATATCCATCGAGGCTATCAACGACCCTTACCTCTGCACTTTCGCGGTAGAAAAAACATCCGAAATTTCGTCTAATATGTCGATGCCACTGTCGCTTGCGCGAATGGCTATTGCACCAGAAGTAGAAGAAACGCTCGATACACCAAACAATTTCATCCTTGCAGCTCGTGTAAAAAAACTAGACTCTGATGGGAAAATCCACCTAAAACTTGTAGGTTGTATGCGCCATGAGCCGCAGCAATCACGTGATGCACGTTTTGATCTGCTACAATATTTTGTCAACTTGCTACCTGTCTATGAAGATCTGCATTTGGCACAATGCGTAGCGATCTAAGTGAGTACGAGATTAGCAAGTATTTGTTCGCACGTATTTCAAGCCTGTTTATAGTGTAACTAAAGCAGTATATTGACTCACGTGTTGGACATTGGGAAATAATATCGAACAATACGAGACTTGCATAAAAACAAAGTTACCTTCAATGTTTCTTGTTCCTCGATTAATCTGTTTCGGCTCTGTCTTTGGATATTCGTTTCGATACGAACATTGTACGCTGTGATGTCTCGCTTTCCGTCTCTTCATTCAAATCGAACGATGGTGTTTGAGAATAAGTTGGGGATAGTAATGGCACAAGCATTGTTTCAGTCGAGGCAGCGAGTTTTTGTGAGAGCCAAGCCACGATAACATGCATCACATCATGATGCAGTTCGCTGAGCTCTATCAACTCTTTCGTCGGAATCTCAAACAAAGCCGATCGACCGACTGCTTTTGCAGTTCCACGCATCTTCGTATGGGGGACAAATGACTAGTAAATAAGCAGTCACATAATTAAGTTTAAACAAAGCACAAACAACGCACAAAATCGTACAACCAACCTCTTCACCAAAGCAATCACCATCACGCAATTCTACTACAGATTCACCATTCAAGTCGGACGTAGTGATTGCTACGGTTCCTTCAATAATCACATACACGAACTCTGCCGCTTCTCCGTCGGTGAACAGGATCTCACCGTGTTCTAAAGTGAGCGCTTTTGAAAGCTGAGCGACCTGCGCTACTTTGTCGTCATCGAGATTCTTCACCAATTGTGAACCTTTTAAATGAATGCATTTTTCAAAATTGGTGAAGTCATTGCTGTCGGCAAGGCCAAACATTGCTCGATTCAACGTCGAAGGCATAGATACTGAGCGCATGGTGCTGCTTAAGCTACGGTTCCTGGATCGATTAACTGGGAATGAGAGCGGCGCTGCTGGTTCCGAAGTCCGTGATCGTCCAACATTGTATAGAAACGACTTTGCTGCTCTATCGACTGACCAAGCAGCTTTGAGATTTGTTGCTAGTGACTCGGTCATTCGGAGCACTGGATGGGTCGCATCTACATCTGTGCCAGCTAAAAGGCTACTTAGTGATGTCGTGCGGCCACGACGGGGTAGACTACCAGATTGAGCAATTGCATGCATCGGCTAGCAACAGTTGAAGATGTTAGCTAAGGATTATCCATAATATAGTACAAAGCAAAACAAATTCACCTCGAAATAAAGCCAACGAAGGGACGAAGCGACCGCATTTAAAACACCACGTGAAACTCTTGGTGTTTCTTTCATGAGTGAATCTAGGTCATCTCGAGTCACACTCAACAAAATACAGTCAGTGAGTGCTGATGCTGACGCAACATGCTTCCCAGCACAACGATTATATCGTAAGAGCGCAGCTTGACCGATACACGTGCCAAAACCAAGCTCAGCAAGAATACGTCTTTCTTTATGAAGCTGAACAGTGCCTGCTGCCACAACATACATTGCAGTTGCTGAAAGTATGGAATACATAATGTCACAGACGCGTATTAATCAGATCGGTTATGAATTTGAACACCTAGTTCAAACAAAACATATCATTACCGAGATCGCCTTCTCTTGCAAATGTTTCTCCGCGTTTTATGCTCTTCGGAACAAAATGATGAGATAAAACACGTAGAATACCGATCGCACAAACATTTTCAAAGAGGGATGATGCACGAAGGCAATTTGAGATCTGGAAATTCAAGATTCGAGCATCAGTTTTAGCGTACAAATATCAAACACAACCAGATGCTTACTGCAATTTGGGAGATTAGTGGAGGCTCGCTTTCGCGCAAGACTGCAAGAGATTCATACGGAAGAACGTTGGGAGAGCTACAGAGCACACAGCAGTCCGGTAACACGATGGTTCTAGCATGGAGTACTTACAACACATCCAATTCTCACCTGTGATATGTTTCAATCAGCAATTCCTTTGTCAATTCGTGCTTGAGCAACTGGGGGATAATATCATCTCGAAAAATACTTTTCATGTCGTCATTCAAGAACTCCGCATGATCTGCTGCAATATGGAGAAAGTACTGAAGGGCGAGGGAGGATAGCTCTAATTGGGGTTGTTGATTCTTCATAACATCAAGTAGAATGTCAACGCCATTCTTCCCACAGAAGAATGCTGTGACTTCTTTTTCCATCTACAAATGCATATGACGTAAGATTGTGCATTAATAACAGAGATTGGACCGGACAAACCTTCGTTGTCGCCTTAGTAGAAGATGTCTTGGAAAACAAAAGCGGCAAAACTAAACTCTTATAAGACGATGGAAGTAGGTTATCAAGCACTTCCTACATTATACAACGAGATCACATTATGTTCCAACAAATTCATCCAAAAAGGAAATGCCAATACTGACCTGAATAGCAGAGTGCACTTGGGCTATATCGGATCGTAGACCTTCTAAAATCACCGCAACATTGAACTCTCTCGGAAATCCTGCCGATAATAACTTGAGTAAGACTCGCAATGTATCGTTCAAACTGTGCTCAACGTGCTGCAGCAATAGTGGCGAAGTTTCCTCGATATTACTAGATCGTGGGCAAATTAAATTGAAGAGTTTCAAAACATGACGCATCTCATACGCCTCTCGAATCTTGATATCAAGGGCAAGATGAAGATCATTCATCAACTGCGAATACGTGTGCATAGTCTTCTCGTTCGTTGTTGCAATCTACAATGTGAGTGTTTCCATTAGTTTCAGCCTGCTGCGTCTAATGGGGTAATTTCCATACCAGAGCGAGAAGAGCATCAATAACGAGCTCTTCAACAACAGCATCCTTGCTGAAAAGATGGTGTAGTATATCTACATCGTTGGCTTGCGTACTCTCTGTCACTGAGCGTTTTCGTGTGACTGGTGAGACGATCAAACTACTAATCAAATGCATAAGTAGTCCAAGCTTGTCTTCTAGTGGAAACGAACACACTTTTAAGACTTCCAAAGCTCCAGCAATAGACTCTCGCCTGTGTTGACTTTGTTGAACCGCGTCAGCTGGTACTTCACTGAGAGAAGCTTGAACAGTTGTTTCTGTAAACTGGTAAAGAGTTCCCCAAAGAGCGGTTGGATCAAACCACTTAAGTGCAGCAACGATCTGAGAGCGATGGACTGAGTTTGGAAGGTGTTTTACTAATGCTGGAATTAGCATTCGCGAGTTCCGAGAGCTGTGCGAGCAACATTCAACTGCAGCTTGAACGATTTGAGACGAATAATGGTTTAGTAAATAAACCAAATAACCATCTCCAAGGAGTTCTGGGAGCTCCTTCCCAATAATTTTCAAGCCCACCACACGAGACTCCAATTCCTACCAGTACAAACTGATGCATAAGAGTATGAAAGCTAGACAACATGCATTGTTTGCTGACAAGTTACCTTCTCTTCGTGAAGTAACTTTTGCAGGATAATGTTCGCTGTCTCATCCATCCATTCTGATAAACGCAGCAACGCAACGGCAGCACATACAACTACAGATTTATCTTCGTCCTTGCTCTGCATGAGTTTCTGAAGCATCTCGAAGCATTGGTCCGAATCTGTATTAAACTTTTCGTATCCACATGCTAGAATTGCGGCGACACGCAGTTGCCTTGGAACGGCAGTAGATTTGTCCATTACCATCATCATCAAATCCATGGCATTAAAAATCCCCATTGGATAGCTGCTCGGATCTGGTTGAAGGTAAGATTCTTGGGATTCCAGGACAAATTGGCGCTTGGCAGCTGTATGCAGACTAATGAGGCGTAGCTTTGTGTGTAACGGTGTTAGCGGAAGATTGTCGTGACTCTTCTTATAGAACAAAGTTCGAAGTTCCTGATGTACAACAGCCATTAACAAGAGAGGCACTATTGCAGCTGCCGAAGTGCAAAAACGAAACTTACTTGCGCAAACAAACTTATATGCTCATGGGAGAGCAAGCTGAGAACATAGCTGACTTGATTCTGGGCGCCATTCAATAATGTTTCCTTCACCAGCGTAACCTGGCAGTATGGAATCATGAAAACATCAGTTCATCATATTGTGGAAGAACTTCCAGAGAAGGATAACTACACACCTGGTCAGGGGTGAAGTCGATAAGAGGAGAGCTGAGATCTAAATACCCTTGCCTCAGCGACGAATAGAATTCCGCAGCGTATGATTTTTGGGCTGCTAATGCATCAATGAACCAAACGACCGATGAAACGATCATTATCACACTGTGCGATGGCGAAACGAGGAAAGAGGTTCACTCAAACGTTCATTGCTATACTAATGCCAAATTTCTATAGTACACACCTGAGCGATGTTGTTCCGAATAATCTCACCGCAATCTCAGACGTTAAAATCATTGAGAAGACAGCCCCAAAAATTCGAGAGAGCGAACGAAATGGACCATACACGAAGCTTTTGAACCTCAGTCGTTCGCAAGCATTAAACGGTAGCCATAGTAGTTCTCTCGCAGGATTAAAAATTGCCTGAGAAATGGCATTATAAAGTGCTCGGCTGAAAATGAGTGAGTACGCAGACTATAGAAAATAGGTCAGCAGCGTCAGATAACACGAGTCAAATCTACCTGATGGAACTACTTACGCTAGAAGTGTACGTCGATGCACCGAAGAGAAAGACAGTCAGGGGTAACATGCCAATAGCGTACATTACCCCAAAATGCGTGAAGAACGGTCCTGATGCTAGCTGCATGGGAATCATAAGGAAACTTTGCACACCATTGATCATTGTGAGAGAGGATTTGACTTCGTTTTCATCTAGAAACGATAGAACTGAGAGCGTCTGGTTGTCCACAAGTACACGTGCGACTGTCGCCAGCATGTCGAAAAAGCAAATATGCTTCAGATACGTTCGAGTCTGGATCTCTGCAATGATAGTTGCCGATGAATCCTTATCATTGGACGGCGAAGTTATACCAGCGTTTCGAGGAGAGGTACGAGCCACTTTCGATGTTGCCTTGCCAATAGTTTTTCCAACACCATTGCTCTCAGTTGTGGGTGTAAAATGATCGGCTGAGCAATACAACACCACCGCCACAAAGAGCTGCATGAGCGCTGCAGCAATGAGGTTGTACTCAGTTGGGAGTTTTTGCTGTTGAATTGAAGGTAGCACCACAAAGCTGGCCAGAAGGCTTCCAAAAGTTGTCCCAAATGTGATGAACCTAGCAACAGAACCACACAACAATGCACCACTGATCCACAAGAATAAAACATACTAGTGCGCATAACGTATTTACTAACCCAAAATATTTCTTGGACTGCGAGACATCGAATGCCTTGGCACAGAGATCCCAAAACTGCTGCGCTAATAACTGCATGGAAATCTCGAGCCAAATGTAGATCGCCACGGAAACCCCACGGGACAGCAGCGGCAGCCAGAGCGACGCGAGCGAGAGAATTAACAAACCCACCGCTAGTACGGCTGGTGCGATCGCGTACACGATATTAGCGGGTGTGTTGATGGCAGCAAGCTTTGCGAGATGACTGCTGGCGGTTGTCAGCGCATACGCGGTCGTGAAGGACAAGAGCAGCGTGAGCGCCGCGATGTTGGATGCCGCATAGCAGCGAAGAAAGATCGTGTCACGTGAGATAGTACCGATGACCGTCACACAGCACTGCACCGTAAAAAGCGCGCAGAAGAACCCGACGCGCAGCATCGGCTGCGTCATGTTTGCCCTCAATTGCAACTTCAGATTTCGCGCTTTTGTGGGGTGCCAATGTGGGAAACATCCTCGATTAAGTATCGTATCGCTGGTTGAAGTGATGTAATGTCAACAATTTTGTGTACATAGAGCACCGATGGATATTTAATCAAGTCATCATTGCTTCGTGCTAACAAAAAAATACCGTTCATGACTAAATAAAACTGAACTGTTTTGAATGTACAATTGTCTGGTGCAAGAGATATAGATGGAAGAAGTGAAAGCGCTGCTGCAATCGCTACATGAGCATGAGAATGCGGAGCTCACAGAGAATTTACTGCTGGAGAAACTGAACACATTGAAGGAGAAAATCCTTCAATCCAGCGGCCTCCCTCAATTGCTGGTGTTCTGTCATGCCGTGGTAGAAATTGTGGTGTATTTGGAAGGCAGACCGCAAATCCATCAAGGACAAAGTCTTATCACATTGCTTGAGATCGCGATTATGTACACTTATCGATGTTTCAACCGATTAAGCGACGATCTGGACAAAGAAAAGGACAACATGACTTCGTCGACTGACTGGCGGTTCCTGCGGAGCGCTTTGGTACGTGTTTTACAGTATGTATACGTCCATTCGACCGATTCTGGGCACGCGGGTGTGATAGTTGTCAGTCGTCTAGTCGTCTTACTCTCGTGTTGCTGGCTTCGCTACGATCGATCGACAAATATGGAGAAAATTACAGCGTTTCTCTCAGCGGTTGTGGAGTTTTGTGATCAACATCCAGACGCATACCATCTGGCAAAACAACCACTATTTTTGCTGGGCATGGTGCATTTGGTAGAGAAACAAGAAAAAGAGCAGGCGCTGACATATTTCCAATTGGCTGCAAGGCTCATCAACAGCAGTAGCGATGAAATTGCACAACGCGAGGCGGAGAACGCAGGCGTGTTTCATTACTGGTATGCAATGGTGCTACTGAAGAATGGATACATGAGTGATGCAATCGAGCAACTAAAAAACTGCTTACGTGCGAATTATGAACCCGTGGCAAGCTTGACACTATCAGCGCTGATCCATTTACAAGAACGGCAGGACGTTCAAGATGCTGCGGCGGAGTTGGAACGAGCATTGGAAGTAGATTTTTCACAGTCAATATCCATCTTCAACTATGCACTCTTACTTGGAAGAATGGGGAATTACGAAGCGCAACTGCAAATGCTGCATTACTTCCAGGAGGCAGTTAGCAGCAACAGCGCCGAGAAAGACCTAGCGATGCCAGCATTAACCCAAAAACGAAAACGAGATGGAAGCAGAACTGAAATGGACGTGATGGATCGATCAGCACTTTTTGCTGATGTAAAAATGTCGGATCTATTTCCATCCAAGACGGCGCAGGTGTCAACAAAGATGATGAATTATCAATTAGCGAATGCTGCATTAGAGAATGGTACGATCTACTGAATGCATGCCTCACTAGCGGAGAGTGATAATTTCATTGACGTGGCATCGTGGATAGGCGAGTGGCTGGAAGCCAAACAGTATTTTGAAGCGTATCTTGATCAAGAAGTTGAGTCGGCTTCATCACCAAAACATTCGGTAAGTGGATATTGATGTAACTTCATTCCTCTCTACAATCAAAATGAGATGTGTTAATGGAGCATAATAGATTCTAGATGCTGCGCTCGATTACGTCTATGTACTGCTACAGGTAATACATCTATATCAATGGCGATTATGTGTGTTCCTGTGTGATCATAGATGGTAATTGTTATTGCAGTGTGATTGCCCATCGTTATCGCTTACCAAGTGCGACGATTTTC
Organism: Pilasporangium apinafurcum; assembly: GCA_001600495.1. Classification (NCBI taxonomy): domain Eukaryota; phylum Oomycota; class Peronosporomycetes; order Pythiales; family Pythiaceae; genus Pilasporangium; species Pilasporangium apinafurcum. Next base: position 101,159 of record BCKE01000038.1, read on the forward strand.
TCGCCAAATATGGTGATGAATTGAAAAACAATTCAAGAATTTTTTTGTTACACCTTTATAAAGCAGATGCCCTGCTGAGCTTGGAACGTGTGGACGACTGTCACGATTATCTCAAGAACATTGGTAACATCAATGCAACATCAACTGGAGCCTCATCGCCTTGTGAAACTGCGATTATGGATGATATTGCGTTGTGCCACTCTCAGTTGCTCAATAACTTGGCTGTTGCAATAGCGTGTCGCGACGATATCGATGCTGCCATTGCAACCCTTCGCCAAGGTCTCCAACAGTATCCAAAGGCACTCAACATGAAGTTTAATCTGGTGCTACTCCTATGGAGAAAGGCACAAAAAGAAGCGGCATGTACAATCTGGATAGAAACACGGGGATGGAATCTGCAGATGGACCCGAATGAACTTGGCAATGATGATAAACTACTGGACATTGTGGCTTCGACAGAAGATGCTGCAGTGATGGCTAGTGCTGATACAGATGTGGCTATATCTAGACATGTCTATGACGAGGATAGGCTCGGTGGTGTTTCAAAGCAGCAGCTATTGTATCTGGACGCGCTTGTGTTGAATCATTGGGGCAAAATTCGGAATGAGCAAGTCGTCAAGAACTCGTTAAACTACGTTTCCTATTTGGAGAATCTCGCCGCAGCAAAAGAAAACTGATCGTTGGGTAGTTCATTATTTATTCTTGGAGGCGTCCCTTTCAAGCGTCACAAGAAGGAAGCGGTGAGTTCATCTGTTTTTGACCATGAACTCTAGAAGCACAAGCGATACAAAGGATCAGAAATCACGCCGCGAGGGTTGCTTGCATCAAATTCCAAAATTCTGGGATGCGATAACTCGCTTGGTGCAAGTCCAACTTTTATGCAGCTTACTCATGCAGCTCTCGTATGTAGCCTTCCCTGCCTATAATTTTACGCTGGCACTGTGGTGTTTCGTGTGCTGCACGTCCGAGTGGAATGCAAAGCATCCGCGTCTTTTGCCGCTTCATGTCGGTGCTCTTAGCTTTTCGATTATCACAGATATTATCTGGATGAGTCTGTGGGTTTCAGGACACGTATTTTACGATCAAATGTGCGGAGTAAATGGCGTGTCAATTGTGAGTTGTGGAGGCGCATCTGACTACTTTCCAGGGTGCACAACGAATCGCTTTGCTCTCTTCACTCTTATTGTGAATGATCTAGCAAAATTTAGTGTTGTTATCAGTCTTTTGCGTATTCATGCGCTTACTCCTAGCCATCACAAACGACACCAACACCACCGCGATAATGAGGCAGTTTTAACCAAGGACGTATCAGTTCCACGTGCTCAAATACGTCAATTACCCTCAGTGTCTGTAGTTTCACCAGAACCAGGAACATCGTTCAGTTCAATTCCGGCTGAGGACCCATTGGAAAGTGTATCTTGAAAGCTGTATTGGAGATAAAGATAAATAGATGTGAACAGCTTGAGCGAAAGACTGTGTTCTGTGGATTACCACTTAAATGCTTCGTCGTCTTCAACTTCCTCTGCTCGAGCAGATATTGGTCCTTTATCTTCATCCGATGAGTTGTCGAAAGCATCCAATTCTTCTGGAATTTCATTGCTCGTATCGTCGTTGAGATGCTGTTGTGAATTGACTTCTTCGGATGTGACTGCTTTGGTACTATGTGTTCTCTCCAGAGTGTCGGATGTGGATGAAGATGAATGGATTTTTGGTGGCTTCTTAGTCTCTTTTTGGTCAGCAGATGGATGACTATGCTGTAAAAGGAAAGGATCGTGCATCCGATCGTCTGGAAGCAGCGATACCAATCCGTGGTCGTTGCACACACGCACAAACGCGTCCATCGATAGAGCAAATGATTGGTCCACACTGCCCATCAACGCTTCGCGAAACATTCGAAGGATGCGTCGGTCACTGAAATGTGGCATGCGAGCGCGAATGATCGAAGTGAATTCACTCAGAGAAAGCACACAGTCGTGATTCACGTCACCCTTCCCGTGCCAGTCAAATAAAGACGTCAGTGAACTATTTAGTGTGCGTTACGATGGATTCACTTACTGCATCGAAGAGCACGATCAAATCCGTCTCCATAACCTTCTGCCGTTGTTCTAGTGCGTCCATTAGTAGAAGCAGCACCTTGTGGACGTCAGTGACAATCCGAGGCTTCACATGTCGATCTTTCGGGTCGGTTGGTTGACTAGCCATTGCCGATTGGCCACCTTCTTCATTCATAAGCATGGCACGTCGCATTTCAGCACGCACTGCTAATCGATTACCTGAGATTTCCGTGAGTGCCCTGCCTGCGTAAATGGCTGTGCTATACTCCACCTGACGCACAAATGAACAGAAACACACCGACACTCCTCAGTGTCTTATGATCCAAGAGAAAGCAACGGTATCGGATCATGAACCTCTCTGCAATAGCTGACAACAGTGTCTTCGGGTAGGCAACTGATGAACCACCTAAGAACAGCAATGGCATGGTTCAGTGGCACCCATTTCTTGGTCGGTTCCACCTGAATCACATGTTCAAGTGGATGTTGCGGCGGCGCTGCTTTTTGGTTTTTCTTCTTTGGGAGCTTCACTGGTGGTGGCCGTAGCAAGTAGTGACGAGCTGTTAGAAATACACGCAGAAAACTGCGGTCCAGATATCCTCTTCGTTTCTTTTGAAGTGGTGTTGGTGCTGCAATAGATTCGGTGTGGCTGATCACTTCACTTTTAGCTTGTTGCTGAGTTGCTTGGACGTTTTCATCCACCTCGCCATCTTTGAGCAAATTCAGAAAACGAGCAAAAAGTTGAACATGTGAACTGCGTCGATAGACGTTCTTGACCGAGATGAGGAAGCGATAGAGGCCAATCTCAGCGCTTTGCCGTAGTCCATGGGTCTTTAAAAAGAACTCGCTAATGAATTTCGGCTGGACAAAAAATCACCCAATAAAGTAAAACAGAGTGTCAATATATTCTGCGCTGGTCCTACTTTTGAAAAAACACAAAACGCACCATTTCTTCGCGCACAACACCGTCGGCTTCATCCACCTGGTCAGACATGAATTTGTCGTCGTAAATGGCTTCAATTTGTTGAATCACCTGCTCAAGTGAGTAAAACGGGAACGCCATCACCGACTTCGGTAAATTGGACAAGAACAGCACAATCGGTGCTGGGAGCTCCCTAGTTTTACAGATCGCATATACAATGAGGCTAAGTCTTACAATCAAAGAATTAGCATGTTACGCACCACTCCTGCTCGATGCGTTCGATTCTTCTCGCCTCCTGTTTGGATTTCTTCTTTGCGTTTCTTTCCAGTGTCCAGACGTCCATACACTGCTTTTCGATACAATTACATTACAATGAGACCCGAGCCGAATCAGTACAAAAATTCGTCTTTCACGCAAGAAGTTGATGAATGTTGTCACCTCTTGTTGTCCAGTGGAGTCCATACTGACTTGGGATCTGTCTTTGTTGCTTATGGGTATGGGGCGACCATGACAGTTTTTGCAGGCAACAAACGCATTAAACCGCCGCCACATCATGCGGTGTAGCGTCGTTTTTGAGACAAACCGTGGGATTCCATCCTATCATATACCATATTAAGAGTGGAAAGCAAACAAACGAGAATTTTATGGATGTGTTGGCCGTGACAAACCTGGATATCCCACAACCCATCATCGTTCACTTCTGTTTGCGTTGAGTTGGTTTGCCATTCGACAGAAGGAGGCTGAGCCGTAAGCTCGCGAATCGCCTTGTCCTGCTTGCTCACCAGTGTTTCCTTTTCCCGTAACGCCAGTCTACATGGTCCAATGCTCGCTCAAATAACGTCTCTGGATAGCAAACATTTAAAAAACACACATACACACATACTTCATTTCGTCCACGATATGCTTGTGATGCTCTCGCATCTACAGAATCAGCACAAACATATGCAGTCATGCCATGATCTCTTGATGTTTTTCATGGAAACGGACAGAAAAACAGAAAAATCTCTACCTCCTCGAGCTGCTTCCGCTCATAGAGTAACATTTCGTCATGTTTTTTCTAGTCGTATGCGTCAAAGCCACAGTGTAGATGACATTGAGACTTTGTTTATCATGTAAGTGCTCTTCACTAACGTTCTTTACCTTCATTTCCGTAAGTTCTTCAGTGAGTTGTCGTTCCTGGAGTCGCAAGTGTGCCTCGAGCTGCTTCAGTTCACACACTTGGGCTTCTAATTCCTTCTGATCCGTCAATTCTGTACGCATTTCGTGGCATTGTTGCTCGAGATCGTCCAGTTGGCTCTGCTGAGTCTTGAGCACTAGGTCTTTGGCCTCTAGTACCTTGGTAAGTTTGGTGCATTCACTCACTTTCCATGCGTATAGCTCCTTCCATTGCACGATCGACGCTTTGTCAGCTGCACGCTCAGTCTCATGCTCCTACCAACTCCAGAAGAGCAAATCTGATGAATTTAGATATCAATATTTGAAGATGTAAAGACAAATTGATTGATCACCCGTTCATATCGCCAATACATTCGCAAGGACAACTCCAACAGCTTCTCAAAAAGCTTGAGGTAACTTTCTTCGATTCGAAACAACGCATGCCCGAGCTCCTTCCGATGACCCATAGTGTCCCGTGCAATATCCTTGAACTGCTTTGACAACATCTACAATAGAGATAAAAGACTTATAAAATGCAGTGCTGATATCGCCACTCAATTTGTCGTACCCGAATAGTATCGATGGCTCGCAGCATCTCTGGCTCGCTCTGAATTCTCTCGATCTCTTTTCTCTGGGCTGTTTCGTCGCTTTGTAGTACTGTCTTGGGGATGTACTTACCGGTGATGCGATGGCAGAGCGCACTCGCATACGCGAATAGCTCTACGTTCTCCGGGTTTTCGAGTCGATTCACGTAGCCAGTAGCTGATGGCCATTGCTTGTTGTTGGTTGATAGATGATGCCCATTTACCACTTGTCGAATTGGGGAAAAAGGTAAGGGCCCCATACCACTCCCTGATGAAGGAAAAGGTACATCTGTGGGAACAGTTTTGGAATCCAGTAGATCGGTGATAGTAAAACAGACTCGTGACGCGGGTGGATTCTCGTCGTTGGTATTGTCGGTTGGAAGTGTCGCAGCAGAGATGCTCGCACGCAGTCCCTTCCTGGCATTTGTTCTTGCGGTAGCTGTCGTTGATCCACTGGTAATGGTGTTGTTGTCATTGATTGCTGGTCGGGGCAAGTATGATGTAGACTTGGCTGATGCTGCGGAGTGATGCATCACCTAGGAAATGAAAGCACGTTAATGGAAAGTTGAACGTGTCACTTATTACATGCATAATACACATCGTTTACTAATCCGTGTTTGTATGTCTGAGTAACCGATCCATTTTTAGCTCCTCAACCCAAGATGATCTCATCATTAACGAACGCACTGGGTTACTGCGGTTGGTTTTCTGCGAAATGAGCAATACACACCACAACAATATCGGGAAGTATGGTTGTACAGATATGATGTACTTTACGAGATACCAAAAGACTTTGTTGACAACACTGCTATCGTATGACTTGAAAATGACGGAAATACATGTCAACCTCGCTGTTAACGTCAGTCAAAGAGGCTACAAGTTCTCATACCCCAATATGACATTTGCAAAGCATTCCTGGCCAAGATATGAGAGATAGCTTCGGATATTCCTAAGACAGAGGCAGCAACATCATAAATATGTATGGGAATGACTGCACGCCAGCGAAGACCACTTGCCTTTGCCATTGCATATAAGATAGCACGCTGTATTTGGTAACGTCTACGAGGATCTTGAATAGGAGTATTCAGCTATCATTTCTTTTCTTGTACCGCTGATCAACGTTGGACAAACGGTTCATGCCTTGTGGAAATGTAGTCACAGAGTGTGAGAAGAATCATCATCGTGGTAAAATATCTTCAAGATCACTTTACTCAAGAGATTTTATTTACTCTCAAAGATCAGTGCCTTATCGAACACTCATAGCATGAGAGAAATACAGACGTCACACCAAACGTTTCCCAAAAATTTCACGTAAAAGAAAAAAGAGACGTCTCTCTTTCTGTCCATGAAGAGACCCGTTTCAAATCTGTCATAACACCTGCCACCAGCACTTGGGTACCAATGGGTAAACGACCGTTGAGATACTGTCGCTGTATCAAAAGTTATCAGTTGTATCACTAAATATCATCTGCTCATGCGCGACATTATTGTTGATCATCAACATCAGTATTCATCCACTGCCTTTTGCTTTTCACAAGTAGTCGAATTTGTCTCCCATTGACATATTTCAAGAATATCCACTAGCTTCAACATCTCAATATCCTCTATTCCCTTATTTAGTTATCACTAGTCGTCAACTGCTGTCGCTGTAGAATTCGGTCGCTGAAAGTGCATACGATGCCAATTCGCATCTTTTTTTGCTATTCACATGACTGGATACACATTTTGTTTAGAAATGTTGCTAATGGGATGAAGCAGACATGACAAAATTAGTCACGACTACTGCAAACCAACTCAGTCTAGCCTTCTACTCATCTTCCTTATGCATCCAAACTAGTTGTCATACCTAAGCGCAGTTGGAATACGGACACGCAGAGAATCACTTTGCAATTTACTTTCATTTGCACACAACCTCCTCAAGATCACAAAAATATTCCAATCCATAATCTTCCTCGCTCTATTCGCATCCGTTGCTACCGCAGCGACGTGCAATACGCCTGCATACGGCAGCTGCGATAATAGCTCTGCCACAACTTGCTGTCCCTCTGACCAATACTATCAGCCATGGAACCCTACTTACTACCAATGCATCGCGAGACCAGCACAATACACGTCACAAAAAACTAATACCGATTACTATGGCAACGATCTCCAAATAGCCTATGTAAATCTCCCATCGCTCTGCTGTGAAGCATGTGCCAAGTTGAGCGGATGCAAGGTGTACACATACATTAACAGCAACCCTGGACAGCCTGTGTGCTATCCCAAGAGTGCAGCTGGTCCCCCAAGCAAGTTGATCGGTGCCGTGTCTGGCAAACTCAACTAATTATTTTGGTTGCTTCATATTCTAATTATATGCGTCGCTGATGGCGCATACTATTGGATATTCATCTTCTACTACTGCATGTCTGATCGAAGACAACGAATGAGACTATACTTACTTACTCTAGTCGCATCACGAGCTTTCTTTCGTCATCATATTCGTTACTGGACCAGATATGGTGGTGCCACTTCAGAGCATCATCTTGTTTGCTCATGAATGAATGAAGCTCCAAATGCAACGGAGTGACCCAACATCGCATATATGGCCTTGATTTGTTTTGCTTTGTTGAGTCATTCATCTCTGGTTGTAGCCAGCTAGATTATTAGGAACATCATCTTCATTGGTTTCTGTCTCCTTGCCATCGTTGTGTAAGAAGATGGAGATGGTTGTTGAATGTTGTCCTGATGGAAGAGAATGAAGGAAATGGCTCTTTCACACAGAGAAATAGCTGATGGTGATGATGAGGGATTAGATCATGTTTTAAGCAGATTGAATTATTGTATTCTATTTCATACAGATAATCAAAGAAAGATGAAATTTGAAAAGTAATGACTATTTTGCGGCGAGTTTTTGATGTGATGTTGTGATATGGTCATTCGAAAATTCGGGTTACCGAGTCGCGTATGGAATGCCATGAGTGCACAGGCTTCGTCGATGTATGAGCTTGCTCGAATCGGAGATCTAGAGAGGATCCGGTACCTTGTGGAGACGAATGGAGCAGCAGTGAACCCGAAGGGCAGATATACCTTGACTCCATTACATCTAGACGTTGTCAAGTATTTGATCGAGAAAGGAGCAGGAGTGAATGAGAAGATTGAGAGTGGTGAGACTCCATTACATCTAGTAGCAAGTGAGGGTCATCTGGATGTGGTAAAATGTCTTAAAAGCCATGGTGCGGCATCCGATACCAGTAACAATGAAGACGAAGTGGCATTGGATGTTACCACGGGGATGAAAGACGCAGAAGAAGTGTCAACAAATTCGTTGATACTTCAAACTCCTGATAGCAAGGAGAATAAGCATGCGCTAATGAGCACAATCACGACACTGTTACCAGATCAGCAGGCATCATAAATGCAGATCCGACCAATCAACCCTATTCGTGCCTCAGCTTAAAGTCATTTCGAGCCGGACGGAACTAACTCAAACCAATAACAAATACCATAACTAACGACACTTTTACATGCATTAGATAAAGTGTTTGTCTCTGATCTACCTTTTCTGCCTCATTCATGTTGGCGCAAGTGCTTTGTCTGTGCAAGGAGACGTACGAATCGGAAGTCATGTGTACTTGCATCTACATGATATTGATCGAGATCTATTCACAGATAGACTCTAACCAGTGTGACAGAGAGGCTGTTCGTGATAAGTTATCGCGATCGTTGTCTCGCTACCATGAGGTGTTCATCATGTACTCAGGATCTAAATATCCAGGTAGAACTGTGGTTCATCCCTCCTTACGATGGAGTGTGAGAGGAAAAACCTTTCAGCAGAGGTAGCTTTAGGTCTGTACACCATGGGCGATGGCAAGACACTCCTGTCGTGATCCAACGCCTTCTGAGCAAGTGCGATGATAACATCGAACATCAGTTCCTCAAAGAAGCCCAAGCGTGGTTCTCACTTCGGCATGAGCATGTTGTCCGTCTTTACGGCGCATGCCACGTAGGAGAACTCTTCTTCGTGTGTGAATATGCTCCACATGGAATACTCCCTGAGTTTCTGCGAAAGTAAAAGAATCAGCATCTCAAATGACAGAAGATATTTGAAGCGGCACTGAGACTACAATATCTCTATGAGGAAAATGTGCTTCATGGTGACCTGAAAGGAAATCACGACTATCATCTGATATAGAGATAAAGACGATGGACGTGAACATCAGCAACATGGATCTGTGTGGGCTATAGTATAAATTGACACCAAAAATTCGCAGCTGAGTATATTGTTAGCCTCTTTCCCTGTCCATGGATACTATTCCTACACTCTATTCTGCTCGTCATAACTCGAGTGGTCTTGGAAGTCTACGTAGGAGACACATAGCGAGTATGAAGATATTATTCGACTGCAAGCAGTATTCTTAACTGCTGTACAAATGCAGGGATGGATTGATAAAGTAAATGTTCATTTAACAGGCATTTACGAACGCATGCAGAGGATAAAATATATCGACGACAGCGAGAGTGACAGCGAACTAGAATCTAGTGGAGAGGGATTGTCCGAGTCCAGCAGCGACTAATTGCACTCAGACTGCATACTAACAGTAATATTTATACACATATATGATGTATTGTGGTGATTTCTGTTTGACAGAGAATTGCAAATTGTCATGTGTGTATGTGTTTTAGACTTACCAGATCTTCTGGATTTGAGTGAGATATAATAAATAACCAAGTAAAAAAGACTCATGGATGGTCGCCATGAAGCGGGCAACGCTCTGCCACAATCCCGTCAACCAGCAAGAAGTAAACGAGCGAGTGCTGATGATGAAGAAAGTCCATATCGAAGCCTGGCACGTCGCGAACCTGCATGAGCTTCGCTGTCTCTAGGACAACATCCCGCTGCCGAAACTCACCCAGATGCTGTACTGGGATACTCTTAAAAGCAAATGGTGAGCCAGCAAGAGCGTGCAGTGATAAAGATAAAGATCTTAATGGCACGCTTCTGATCTACCGAGTGCAGCAACTATTGTTTGCAGACGAGTATTTGGCTTTACAGATATCCAATGTCTCCAAATCTCTCAATGAGCTAGCAAGCACTATGAACGTGAACGCAAAAAACATATTGTGGTCAACTTTGATCGATGATTCCCTCGTTATATTAAGCTTCGCTATGGAAAGAATAGTGCAGAGGCGAGAGCATTGATATCGAGCTGTTTTCGCGAAGACGGAGAGTTTACGAGTGAAGAGACCGTGCTTCGCGAGTGACTGGAGGTGTATCATCATCTCAATCAACGATAAAAAGAAATCTCTCTCGCTTTCTGAGCAAGACGTATGAGATGTTGCAGTACATGAAGTTTTGAGCGCCGAAGAAACCGAAGCCGGCGACATGTCGTGGGTTTTCGCGGCCGCTAGTGTCGACATTCTTCATCCCGGCGCACATCACAATCAATGCGATTGTCTTACATGAGATGAATGTGCGCATCCTGCAAATACGAAAGATCAATGTCTTCTCCGTTACCTCAAGCGACAAGCCCAAGTCTCATCCAACAAGCAAAGAGTTTCAAGGCATGCAAGACAAGGTTTGGGAGAAGGGCTTTCACATTCGCAAGTTTGCGTATCAGATCACGACCAACGGCTACAGTGCGTCTTTACTCCAGCAGCGTCTTGCGAAAGAGAAGAACGAAGTCGTGATGACACCTCCCGACAATTACGTTCCCAATACTGTCGTTGAGATCGACCCTGGCATGCAGTCGCTCTGCACTGCCATTCGTGTGTGAGAAGTTGATATGGAAGTAGAGAAAGCGAAATGCAACGGAAGGAAAGGCAAGCAGAATCAGGCGAATGAATCGAAGAAGAAAATACAAAAGGAGTGGAAGAAGAGACGCAAGTGAGCTGGCAACCAGCGACACGATGTTCAACATATATTTACGCGAGAGTATAGGTATCTTACCGGGATGAATAAGTATACGTTCTGGCGCGAGAACTTGGAACAGAGAGAACACGAATATGCTAGGATCATCCGAGCGATGCCTTCGCTCAAAACAGCATTGTATAACCAGTATATGACAAACGTCAAGTATGTATGGAGTTACCTTGACTTCTTGGTGTGCTTTTGCACATCGGATCCATTTCGTAAATGGCGCTTTCTTCAGTCGAGATTTAGTCGGAAGACGTTGGCATATCTGGCAAAGCGGTTGTTATCCACGCCAAGTTCTCAGGTTTGCATTGACCTCGGTGACTGGAGTCAACAAAATTTCGTCAAGGACCATGCGCACAGACCCGTGAAACGGTTCACATATGAGCTGGCAAGGCACGCAACCGTGCTGCAGATCAACGAGCACTGCACGAGTCAGCGGTGCTTCGAGTGCTACTAACAGCCTGAGAAGACACCATTTTCAACGAAAAAAGCTGATGGAACCGTGGGCGCCGAGCTCTCCTGCCAGATTCTCCGCTGCAACAACAGCACGCAGAATCACGCGGGAGCGACATGTCAATGCGTTGAAGAACATTCTTACATTCACCATGTGTCTCTTACGTGGATTTTCGTGGCCACTCAATCTAAGAGAAACAGAATAGAGCGTAGGAAGAGTGTCCGTGGATAGCAAAGGAGACCAACAATCTCTCAAACGTGTCCACTCGGTTAGTTCGTATGCTGGTATCCGCCAGCAATAGAGGCAGTTGACCAATGGGTGGATGTGCTTCCCAGTTTTACGCAGTAGCCACTTATGCATTAGTATTGCTTCGATTTATTAGCTACACTCAAACGTTTGTATTGACTGTGTAATCTTTATCTGCGATAGCATCAAGATTACCAAACTGTTCTTGTTCACAAGAGTTGTCCATCCATGCGATCAACTCAGTGTACTCGTGCTGCGTCATCGCCCGTTTCTGGAACTGAGGAACAAAAACAGCAATATAAATGGGAAGATTCAAGAAAACAAAGAACGAAGGAAGGAAAGCCTACAAGAGAGAGTAACTGACTTTTTTGACAGCCGTATCGAAGCATGAGAGAGTGAAGTTGTAGTTCACTTCGGCCTCTAGTAAATCTCCCACAAGCTCCGAAACTTTGTCCTCACGGATCTCTTGTAGGTGCTCCCGGACTTCAGCGACCGTCACGACACTACTCTTTGTGGTTTTCCCGTTGTTAATCGTTGAAAAGGATTTCTTTGGCGGCGTGAGCCAATTCCAAGATGGAGACATTCGAACTCCTGGTGATCTGCTCGTTGTGCTTTCCGGTTCGTATGATGAAGGCGTCGGTTCAGGTTCCATGCCAAACCCCTCCATGAGTGCATCCAGCAGCTCCTCTCGACCATCATCAACCTCTTGTGGATCATGTGCCGGCTTTGGATAGTATGGAGTATTTGTACCACTATGTCGTGTGAATGCAACGAGTGATTCTTCGGCAACCGCTTGTGATGATGGTGCTGACTGTAGCTTCAGTACTGATACGCATCCAAGTGCAGTCACACCAGCGACAATCACCATCCCTGCTGCTCTCACTGCAAGGCTCTGAAGACTCATCCGTTTTGACTGCTGCACAGGCAACATTGAGCTCAATGGCTGTGATTCATTGTTATTTGCATGGACCATCCGATAGCGAAGACAGCCTCAAGAAAGGAACTGTCACTACTTGTGCTGTTCTTGGTCAAATGAGACACGTTCAGTCGAGCTATTCACTTCCCAATGGTCGCAGGAACATGAATAGACGCGCTGCCTCATCACTCATTATGGATCTTTGGTTCAGCAGTCGGTCATAGCTGTGAATGAATCGTATCTGTAACCACATGAGTGAGCAGTCTCCCGAACGAACTGATCATCCTGGATACTAACTCCCATCGTCAACTTGCCATTGCAGAGTAAGTTGTAGCTTCGCACTTTAATGTTCAAAGCTCCACACAAATATGGCACTGGTCACCTGATTCTCTAAAGTTCCATCGTAGTGGTTGAAGTTCGTCCAAGTAGTCGAGTTGCTGCAGTTGATTTGTTTCGCTCAAATACTTGTCGGTGTGCCATCGAAAAGGCGCAAACTTCTGCTTATGAGTTCGTCATTAAAGCAATATAAGATTTCTATACGCTATGATTTTCCTCAGAGTGTTGTAATTTGCACTAGTTTGCTAGCGTGGAGACAGATCCATGCTTTGGTTGCTTGGAAGAAACTCAAAGTAAGCAAATAAAGATCGTCCCTGAGTACCTTTTACACTATTTACCATATTTAACATATGTTGGATATTAGTGAGGCAAACATCACTAAGCCCAAATTAATAAAACAAAATCACCCAAAACATCCATCCAATCCCAAAATAAAACTCATCACCTTCGTGCAACATTCGCAACTTACAACCCTCTTACTCTATCGAGATCCCATTAATAGAAATCCAAAGCAAAAAGATGGAGGCGACCCGTAGCGTTGGTCTTCGTTGGCGCTGTGTCTCCACGGGAATGATCACATGGTTGTTCATAGGCGTGTCCATCTTCTCGCTCACGTCTGTAGTCGATGGTGTACTGCCTACGGGTCGTATTGGGCTGCAATTGCTGTCACAACATCCGCAATTCGGAGGAGTTCTGTGTTCGCCGAGTCACAACTCCGGATGGGGCGTCACGCTGCCAGACAAGCCGAACTCACGTTGGAAACGTATTCACGTCCTCAGTCAGTCAGATGCAAGCAACGCTGAAGGATGTGCGAGCTATACGCTGCCCACTATGGCTGATCCTGCTGCACCAACTGCCCCCGTACATCGTACACTGACTGGTGTGGCTCATCAACACTATCAGCAACAGACTAATAGTGCTACCATGCAAGACAAGTTCGCAACGCTGGTGGTAGCGGACCGTGGGAACTGCTCGTTCCTGCAAAAGGCGCTGAACGCACAGGCTGCAGGGGCGCGTGGGCTAGTGATCCGCGGTACGAAGAAGGCAGTGTACGAGTCAATTCGCAACAGCAACAAGACCAACACGACGCTGTTATCATCAGCAGTGGAGCAGAACGCGCAGAAACCAATGTTTGAGTATGATTGCAGTCGTGGTGAGAGCTTTGTCACAGCGTTGGCCGATCCATTTTGGGCAACAGATGATGCGAAATGCAGCTCGAATGCGCGGTGTGAGTCACATAGATGCATTCTTACAGGCAAAATGGACACCGCTCGTGAAAAGCACCAATTGTGCTGCATGTGGGACACGTACATCCTCATGGGCGCCAATCGAACACAGGCTGCGAATGTGTCCATTCCGGTTGTATACGTCACCATCGCCGATGGTGAACAACTCGAACGCTCCGTGACGAGCTACCCGTCGCTTCTCATCCGCACATTCCGACGCGATCAGCCACTGATGGACATTGCTTCGGTGTTGCTCTGGCTTATCGGCGTAACGACAGCCGTAGGTGGCTCGTACTATTCGGCTGCATCGGATCGACGAAGGTATTTAGAGCGAATGAATCCGAACTTGGCACATGAACGGAAACAACAACAGCATCATGAGGAGAGTCTACATGATAACGAGCACCACACACTAGACGAAATCTGGGAACTTGACTCCAAACACGCCGTGGGCTTCATCATCTTTGCCGGGGTCTTCTTAACGATTTTCTACTTCGTCAAGGTCAACGGTGTAATTCCAATTCTATTTTGCATATCCGGTGCAGCTACATTGGCGCAGCTCGTGATGGCGCCGTTATTGCATGCATGCATCCCTTCAGTCGCATCTAGACAAATCCCACTACCTGCTACAGAAGAAGCTGTACCGCTCTCGGAGATTATCGGCTTGCTGCTGAGTGGGTCACTCGCGGTAGTATGGTATGTACATCGTCGATCGTACTGGCTGCTTCAGGACATCTTTGGTATCTCGCTCTGCTTTATTTTTCTTCGCACAGTGCAGCTTCCGAACTTGAAAGTTGCAACAGTGTTGCTCTGTCTAGCGTTCTGCTACGACGTCTTTTTCGTGTTCCTCACACCACTGATCTTTGGTAGTAGCGTCATGGAAGATGTTGCTACCGGTGGTCCCTCGGCAGCCTCGAAAAGCGATTATCCCGGAATTGACTACTGCGAACGATATCCTGACTACACTGCCTGCCTCGATCCCGAGCCGATGCCAATGCTGCTCGTATTACCGCGCATTTTGAATTGGGTCGGTGGTGTGAGTATGTTGGGACTGGGAGATATTATCCTCCCAGGTATGCTTTTATCGTTTGCTCTTCGCTTTGACTACTCAGTCAAATCACTCGGCGAAAACTACTATCGATCGGTCTGCATTGGGTACGCCGTTGGACTGGCGCTGGCAAATATCGCAGTCACGATTACACAAATGGGGCAGCCAGCACTAATGTACTTGGTACCAACAACGCTGGGCACGTTGGTGGTATCTTCGTGGCAGAATGGCGACTTTATGGCCATGTGGCTCGGGGTGGAGACTGAGAAGAAATATGATCAGAATGATGACGATGCTGGCGAGTTGGGATACAATACTCGCGCAGTGACACCGACTGGAAGGGCAAGTGCTAGCAATAGAAGTAGTCCAGCGGTCAACGATAGCGTACACGATGATGCTCCTCTCTTAGGCTCTTCCTTTTCGTAATGGAATATTCTTTTCCAAAGCCAGTATGCTTTATCGGTATTTACCCCCCAACGCCTGCCTGGCCGGTCGCTGGTTATCTATGCGCTTTTTTTTAGCCAACTGGCGCATCTCTTTGGCGAGCCGAGACTTATGCCTTCTCTACACATCGTAGGAGAAATTATTGGTGCGACAGGCTTGGCTTTTCACCATAGCAATGCACTCAGTTTCGTGCACGTCATGGACATGATATCACTTCATCCGTCTACACAGCTCAGCTATTTCTGCAAGTGGCGAATTTGCTCCCCTGAAAAAACACAGACAAAACATGACGGGTGGTGGTCAACATGGGAAGTACTGCAAGGAGCTTCATGTGGGCAAACGCAGGTGCATTCCTTCACACCGAACAGCGTACCTCTGCCCCTGGTGGCTAGCGTACCCGCTGAAGGCAAATCAGGAGATGATGAGAAGCAAGAACAAGTGGATGAATTGGAGGTTATCTGGTCACATCCGATTGATCTTCATCTTGCTTCATCATCCATAACTATTGAGAGCTGGCCGAAGCTCGAATTTGAGGTCATAACCCGTTAAGATGATCATCACTGTTGATGATCTGAACGTTTTGTGTTTGCCCATCTTTCTAGGTGTGGAGCTTGGATTCTCTTCATCAGCAACGACAATGTAACACACTAGTTTTTTAGTTTTGCTACTTTCGTTGATCAAAAACTCACACTTTTATGATTTCACTTTGCATTCCACGCATATAATGAAGGTGGCACAGCGCATATTTTTGTACCTATGACACCGAAGGAGTATCTTCTTGACATCCCAATCATTCACAGCATTCCACAGGCTTCGTTAAGTCTCTTGACGGATATGTTTGCTGTTCCAAGCGCTGCAACATCTACAGTTTCGACAAATTTTGTTAATAATTTTGACGAGCAACAGCTGTGGGCGATACAGTCGAATGGCACGCTCTATCTCCGTCTTTCTATCCTGCATCGTGGCTTGTGAGTCTATTGCTCTTCTCATATGATAAATATATCAGTGATAGCTCCGTGTTCATCTCGTAAGAAACATCGGCGATTCAATTCATATGCGAGAGATTTAGCAAAATAATTTCAGTGAAAATATATATTTACGCTTACTTTTTTGACAAATGCCGATGGTCGAGAATGGTGCGGCCAAGTACTTGACCATCACGAACAGCATGTGCGCTAAAGGTAAAAGATTGTAAACCCACCCATCTATGTATTGTTCAAACAAATATTTTCTCGTTTGACCTTTATTCCCCACGTGTTCTGTATCGCGCATGGTACAGAACACGTGGAAAATAAAGGTTACACTCATCCGTTTCCAGAATCATAGCAGTGAGATCGTTTATCACCTCAGTTTTTGATTTCGAGTACCAATTCATTCTTTTTCCTTGTGAACGCCTCGAGTATCCTCTTTTTCTTCACTTGGTCGATGTCACGGTCCCACAATGTGTGATGTCATTCATTATTTTTGCAGTGCTGCACACCATAAAGACCGTCACCGACAATTTTTCAGTCAAGGATGAACCCCTTCATCTTCTTGTGACAAGCACAACACAGCTTGCTCGTCCTGAACTCGTCCACATCAACAACATGACACCTGGAACCAATTTTCTTCCGTAGGGTCGTTGTGGGAACAGCAATGTTGCCTTTAGCTGAGCTTGTGAAATTTGCATCTCCATACGCGATAACAGTTCGTTTATCGCCATCTGTAAGGCTCTTGACTACCTTCTCGTACGTCTGTTGTTGACGGATGTAGGTCGACCATTGTAGCCTCTTCATTCCCCTTGATGAATACACGAGACAAAATCTCACCCGTTTCAAATAGGAGGCAAGGTTCGCAACTTTTGCCGAAGGAATGTTTTCATTGAAGATTTCGATGTCAGGCTCGGCATCAATCCACTCTTTGATCAACTTTGTTCGTCTGTGGTAGCCGCACTCTCTGTAGAAACGGCCCTTCGACTAGTGGATGACTTCATGTTTGATGTTCTCTCCTTTCGGTTTTTGCAGCATAACCATGCTCTCCTCTTTGTAGACAACAGCAGTGAAGATCTTCTTTCTTCCTGGGTCTAAATCGATGATCCGGTCTTCAAGAGAAAATCTCTCTTTTTGCTCTCTCGCAGGGAGCTTTGGACGGGAGATTGCCACACCAGCTGACATACTGTCGGTCGAGATGAAGTGCTCAAACTCCTTTCGCTGGACTTTGGTCACAAGACCTATATTGAAGTACGTGCGCCATAACTCAGCGTTATCGGCGTAAAGCTCAACAGGCTCACCCAAAGCCTTAGGAAGTCCCTTCAGGATGGTATTGTTGATCTTGATGAAAATGGGTTTGAACTGTTTCTGCGGAAGCAGAGACCAGACTCGGCAACTCTTCATTTCATCATCCACGTGAGCTTGTATGTCTTTCAGCATTGTTCGGAGAAAGGATATGTAACATTCTGGAGAGCTCTTCAACTTGAGCGGCAGCGGTTCGATCTCATTTCTCACTCTATCCGATAATTCCTGCATCTAAACAATCTTCTCAGCAGGGATGAGATACTTCTTGAACCTGGAGTACGCAGGCATCAGGTTGGATAAGCTATCCTGAGTTTGGGTGCTTGCACGGACCAGCAGTGAAACAGCACTCTTGATTATCTTGTCTTGGTGCTTTTCGAAATAGTCACCGTCGCGAACGAGAGTTGCAAGCATAGTGCGAGAAGGTAGGTTCCAGAAGCGCGGATTTGATCAGAACACTATTAACGGTTCAAAAAACGATAGAGACCTCTGGATCATCAAGTTAAATTGGTAGAAGGTTCAGGATAGTTGTAGAAGGAATGCTTAGCAATAAGAATACATAGCTGTTTACAAATGGCTAATCAGTAGGTAGTTAAAACCAGAAACACAATCACTTTCCAATTGCCCACCTACCTTATAATCTCCATACGTCAATATCGTCAGAACTATTTGTCGTCCTGGAGAAAATGAAATAGCGGAAGAATCCTCAGAATCTACTCTTTTATGCCAAGTGGAGTGCTCGTTGCTAAATCCAGTAGAAACTAACACTATAAAAGAGGATGTACTTACGATAGTACACTTAGGGGGTAAAGATTAAAGAAAATTACAATGTGAACACTATATAAATGCAAGGCATGGAATTACGCAATGATGAAATCACGTTTTCGTTCACTACCAGTATTCTGGATCACTTTTTTAAAGTTCATGTTGCATGAACGCAACGATTAGTTGCCCAACAAACAGACAGTAGCAACCCACTCGACAGCGTTGTTAAAGTGTGGCGCTTGTTCGTAGACGCCATACCATCCAAACTAAAGGAAAGAGACAAACACAGAATAGTTAAATTAACGGTTCACATATCTCAAGTGAATTGCACAGAAAGAGATACCTTGTTCGCGGCTTGTTCGATGCAATCGTCTAATTGCTTTCGCTTGGTGTTGAATCGTTGCTCCTCGGCTTGTGCATGAGCGGTGTTATCTTCCAGGTTGTTAATTTCGAAGGCGAAAAACCCATTAATCAATGACTGAAATTCTTCTTTTGACATCAATCTTTTGTCTCCAGAATAGGCAGCAGATCCTTCAGATAACTCCTTATCGTTGTCTGTGGGAACAACCACCTCTTGAATGTTGCCGTCAGTAGTCGGAATTTCAAGAACAAGATCACCTTCCGGAGATGGTTTCTTAGTCACCAAAACTTCCACTAGTTCTCCATCTGGACCTGTCATTTCAACTGCTACGCTCCCGTCCACTGCTGGGGTATCCGGGACAATGATTGGGACGTATCCAATATTTGGATCGGGAACTCCAATCACTATTCCATTGTCCATCTCTGGAGGTAAAGACATATCTAGTAAAGGTTCTTTTGGAGCAATTACATCTTGGACGTTCCCGTCAACCGTTGGGATTTCAATCAAAACATTGCCATCGGTTGTTGGGGTTTCTACCGCAAGCTTCGGCTCGAACCCACCGTCTGGACTTGGCACTTCAACAACGATGTGCCCATTAATTGCAGGTGTATCTGGGACAATCACCGGTTCCAAACCTCCGTCAGGACTAGGAACTTCAATAATTTGCTCGTCGCCAGTTAGAACAGGAGCGTCCGTATCCGCAGGAACAAGAGCTGTAGCATAGTTACCGTCAGCCGTTGGAATTTCTAAGATGATGTCACCGCCACTAGTTGTAGTAGCAGATGCGACTTCAGATTCGTATCCACCTGTTGGACTTTTAACTTGAATGACCAGTTCACCATCAACAGGAGGAATATCCGGAACAATCGCAACTTCAGTTCCTCCATCTGGGGTTGATATCTCGATGACTTGCTCATTGACTTTTTCTGGTACTTCATCGTAACCACCTAAAGTAGTGATCACATCGGTGACGCTGTTTCCGTTAAAACCGAGCTCTTCCTCATTCGCAGGAAGAACTACATTTTCGACTTGTCCGTCACCGATAGGAATCTCAAGGGCCATATTGCCATCAGTGGTAGGAGTTTCAGATGCAGGCACGGGTATATAATCACCATATGGGCTGAGCACCTCGACCACAACTTGACCATTAATAGCTGGAGTATCGGGAACAATCACTGGAATGTAGTCGCCGTTCGGGCCAGGGATATTAACCACTTGCCCGTTATCCGTCGCTGGGGTTTCAGAGACTTGTGGGACAATAACATCTTCGACCGTCCCGTCTGTTGTTGTGATTTCAAGGACGGTGTTGCCATCGGCTGTTGGAGTCTCGCTGGCTATGGCCGGTTCGTATCCACCTTCTGGGCTTGGTACTTCAACAACGAGTATTCCATTTTCTTCAGGGGTGTTGGGGATGATGACTGGCACCAATCCTCCGTCCGGGCTAGGGATTTCAACGATTTGCTGGTTGATTGTTGATGCTGTTTCATTGTCATATCCGCCCAGACCATGGATAGCATCGACAACATCAGAATAGGTTTGTTCCTCTGGTGTTGGTGCTGGAATGATCACCGTTTGCTCGTCCCCATCAGAAGTTGGGATATCAAGTGCAATATTTCCGTTATTTGTTGTCGTAGCATCTGCAAGTACAACATCGTATCCACCATCTGGGTTAGGAACTTGAATGATCAATTCGTCATTGATCGCTGGGGTATCAGGCACTATCACACTTTGCGTGTCTCCATCTGAGGTTGTGACCTCGACTATGTGTTCAGCAATAGTATCGACAGAGGTGGACGGAGGACCTTCCGTTGGTGCCGGAATAACCACGGTCTCATGTTGACCGTCAATGGTAGGAATATCCAGAATAATGTTATCATCGCTTGTCGGTGTCTCCGATGCGATAACTGGTACATATCCGCCATCAGGACTTGGAACTCCGACAATAATTAGACCGTCCACTGCAGGAGTATCTGGAACAATCACATTTTCCGATCCTCCGTCGGGAGTTGTTGCTTCAACAACTTGTGGAGGATTAGTAGGTGCCTCAGAAAAAGCTTCAGAAGGCATAATGACAGTATCAGATCCACCCTCAGGATTCGGGATGTCAAGGATGACATTGTCATTGAGTGTTGGAGTTTGAGATGCGAGAACTGTCACATATCCACCATCTGGACTTGGAACTTCGAGCGCAATCTGATCTTCTGCTACTGGTGTATCCAAAACTATTATGGTCGCTGATTCTCCACTTGGTGTTAGCACCTCAGCTACTTGGGGACCACTGTTCACTGGGATCGGTGAAGGCTCAGACGGTAAAACAACAACCTCAGAGCCCCCAGTGGGGCTTGGAAATTCAAGGACCACATCGCCATTGCTGGCTGGTGTTTCGGCTCCAATTACTGGAGTGTAGCCGCCTGTTGGACTCGGAACTTCGACAACTACTTGACCATTCGTCGTCGGAGTGTCCGGTACAATAACTGGAATTGATTGACCGTTTTCGGTTGGAACTGCAATCACCTGGCCGCCACTAACTGAAGGTGTTGGTTCGGTTGGGACTTCGGCTTGCTTTACCTCATCGATTAGCGCTTTTGGAATGACAACGTCAGTGGTTGGGCAAAACTCATCCAGCGTGTAAAACAGTATAGGGAGGTTTTTTTGGTTGAGAGGAATGCTATTAGCTGTGATCTAAATGGGGTTAAGATGTGTGAGCATACATGGGCAACAAGATTTATAATGAAAATTGTCCCAACTACACCAACTTACTGATTTCATTGCCTTGGTAATGCATTTCTTGTCGACCGCGTAATTAGTTTGTAGTTGGCCAATCAAATTTTCCTTGATTGCAGAAGACAAACTAGTGGCTTCCACTTGACTAATATCCGAGTCCAGCTTTTGACGGATGTATGCCAAGTATTCAGCTGACTCTACCAAACCGTTTTTGCTAGTATCAAGCTGCGCTAGAGTGGGATACATGGAATCATCCAACTGCTTTACAAATTGGGCGTTGTTAGCAGCTGCTTTCACAGCTGCATCAAGCTGCTCAGTCGGAATAGCTGCTTCTGAATTAAAACTGCCGTTTTGAACTGCAGCATATCCCATCAGAAAAGAAGCGGCTATCAAACCGGCCATACCACCGACTGCAATTATACGTTTTTTCTTGTTACGGTTCGCATTTCCACGATCAGGTGGTGCTATGCGACGAATAAATGTCGTTTCTTCTCCATTTTCGGTCCCATATGAGATGGGAAGCTTCATAGTGCACCAGTACCTACACGGCGTATCCAAAGTTTCCCCTAACAGAAATAAAGTCTTTTCTTTATGATGAAAAACGTGTAATGGTCGATAGCAGTTGTCACACAGTCCTCATTAGTCCTCACTAGACATGGGCTACATATTCTTTATGTTTGGTTAAGATCAGGGGATCTTTGACTTGATATAAAAGTCGTACAAAATTCTTCCACGTACGGCCAGCAATTGATATGAGCAGTCGTCACTGATATGGTATCAATCACCTCTACGAACGGTCACGATGCAACAGTTTGCTAGGAAGATAAGAGCATTGTACGCCACGGTATTTCTTGTGTGTCGGCCTATGAACCGGCGGCAGTCCCTTCAGCAACCGCGATGGACGGCTCCGATCAAAACCTGAGCGGCGTTTCTCAACAGTCACCCCACCTTGACGTCTCATGAACTTCTCCCATGTACCGACGACAGAACGCTCCAATTGGAGCCATCTTGACTAAATCTAACTGTTTTCTCAAACCAAACTGATTGTGTCTTTTCAGCTAAAGAATCCTACAATCGGCCACCGTCAAGCTGACCGAGCTGTTCCTGACCCAAATAGTCCGTCTCTTCATAGCTTGTACGTTCGCTCATTTATGCATTAAGACTTCTTCTAAAATTCTAAACTACTTGTTGCGTGCGAGCCCATTTGAAAAAGCGCTAATGCTGTCAGCGCTCTTCCTCTCGTTGCCTGCATGACGGTCGTTACTATCCCTTCGCTAGCGACGTTCCTTGGATGCCAAATTGGCACGCTTTCGTATGGAGTTTCCATCAAGGTTTTTTCATTGTGAACTAGGTTTTTCATCGGAAGAAGTTGAAGTAGGAATGATGGTCAATGCGAAATTCGCTCATGATATCGCTTGCTGGTAGTAGAGGTGTGTTGCGGCCAATGTAGCTGCTGTGCATGGGCAAGATGGTCGCGGAAAAGCCCGATGTTGGTACGGATCGAAGGTTTAAGCTGCCGTTGTAACGATGCGCTGATGTGCTGATTCTCATCGAAATCAGTTGTTTGAGTCATAGCCACAGGAACTGTCATCTCCCACGGGATATGTACGGGTCCTGGAAGGAATTTGCGTGTAAATTTTGTCATATGAGTCGTTATACTCGATGGGAGCTCCTGCATGCGCGCCGCCTGAGCAGCCGTTGTTCGCAATTCTTCGATGAGACGCCTCTGCTCATTTGCAACAAGCATGACAGGCTTCAATGCTACTTTTTGTGAGCAATAAACTGCTGAGTAGTCGTTGTCCACACCATTTCCCATGAATCGGTCGCGAAATTCACCAATGCTTCGACACTTTGGATTAGCCGACGATGTGTGGTTATTGTTGTTGGCAGTTGCTACTGATGGCCATGGTGTGGAAGGAAGGAAAATGACTTCGTCGTCTTCAAAGCTATAGATGGAATCAAGGTCAGACTCCTCCGATCTCGTGGTCATCGGTGTCGAAGATCGCGGGCGGTGACGGTGGACTGCTGCAAGCGAGCGTCGATGTGTTAAATGCGTTGCTTTGTTGGAAAGTTGCTGATGCTGGGAGGTTTGATTGTTGAATGGTGTCCCACTGCGATGATGTGATGCTGAGCCAAATCGTGGATGGTTATCCACTGCTTCGTCAGGTGGTTTCACCAAGTCTTCTACTAGTTGATG
Source organism: Pilasporangium apinafurcum (assembly GCA_001600495.1). Lineage (NCBI taxonomy): Eukaryota > Oomycota > Peronosporomycetes > Pythiales > Pythiaceae > Pilasporangium > Pilasporangium apinafurcum. The sequence continues at coordinate 124,754 of BCKE01000038.1, forward strand.
TCTCCACTTTTTAGCCAGATAGACCACACTTCGCTTATCTTCATTGATGGCACTTGCACTAGCACCATGTGCAAGGAGAACCTCTGTAGCGACTTCATTCCCGTTCATCGCGGCAAAATGCATGGGAGTATTCAATTTCAACGATTTGGCATTGACATCCGCCCCTCGGTTGAGGATATCAATTAGCAACTGTCGATCGCGGCAAAAAGCTGACAAATAATGTAGTGGACTGTGTGCTTGCTTATTTAGGTGAGTTGGATTCGCTCCAGCATCTAATAGTAGCCGAACCATCTCAATTTTACCTCCTAAGCAAGCCTGCAGCAGCGGAGTTTGCCCATCATTATCGACCAGATCCAGCATTGCACCGGCTGCAATCAGTGCTTTTACGATCTCCACCTCTTCGGTCATGATCGCCAAGTGCAGGGGACTCCATCCTCCATCTCGTGTTGCGACGTTCAATTGCATTCCGTGTTTGTGTATCAAGGCAATGCTAACGCCTCGAAAATTCTTCAAAACCGCCGTGTGAAGGCAATGTTGGCCCGTCTCTTCATCTATGATGTTGAACACTTGCTCACTGTCTCGCGGGACGAGTTCCAGGAATGCTCCAACTAGTGCCTCAATGTTAAACGTTTGCTGAAGCGCCAAGTGAAGCGCCGTCGAGCCTTTTCTATTGCGTAAATCGCATTGAACGCCGTTCACTTGAAGCAAAATACGCACACAGTTTGTATGCCCACGAAGTGCGGCTAAATGGAGTGCTGTGTGTTGATCATTTATCGTTGGGAGATTTACTAACTCTTGGATTTTGTGTGAACAAGTGCCATTCATCAAGGTTATGAGAATACTATCTCCACCCGCTGCGCATGTGGCGTGAAGGAGTGAGTGGCCAGCTTTATCTGTCTGTATGAGGATATCTTCTGTCTCTATCGTTAGTTGCGCCATCAATGTATGGAACAAGTCTGCATAATTGTTATCGGCCAATAAATGGAAGACGCTCTACAAGCCAATTATTGTTTGAAAGTAGTTAGCACTTCGGAAGTAAAAACTGTAATGAGCCAATTGTGATAGTTACCTTTCCAGCTTCATCGATAACGTTCAGATCAGCGCCAAAAGCTAAGAGTGATCGAACTACACGTACATCGTTGGTTTTGCATGCACGATGAAGCGGAGTTTGGCCTGAATTGTTAAAGCCCAAAAAATATGCTTTTCGATCCGATGGATGGAGACTGTGCATGGTAGACTCAATGTATTGAACAAGACGCAACTCAATTGCCATGTTCAGCTTATCCTTAACCGTCTGGATCTGTGCGAGCATCGCGGTTTCTTGGATGAGTTTTTTGGCCTTAGATGCTTCAGCCTGAGCAAGTTCAGAATTAAGCTTTGCGGCATAGTGATCTTCCCACATCATTTCACGACACTCTCGCGCCTCTCGTCGAGCGTTACGGAGTTGTTCTAAGGAGTCCTCACAATCAAGTATCGCACTGGTACTGAACGACGCGCTTCTGTGAATGAACTCCTTCTGGTATTGTAAAGCAATCGCAACATCTTCCTTCGACACTTGACCACGTTTTCTCGTTTGTGGATATGTGCGCATTAAGCGGAGTCGTTCCTCCATCTCTTTGTTAGTATTACCTTCCACCATCCTCCATATGAATAATCAAACAAATCCGGGTTCATTAAGTTGATGTGGTTGAATTTCCAAAAAAAGACTCGATGTGGCAGATGATGGTGGCCGAATCTGTCCCAATGTCTCAAGCAACCAAGTAGTAGGGTTTATCTTGAGTGAGAATGCAAGCTCATGTTGGTAAGTACACACATAATCCTCAGTCATTCAAGCTCGAGCTATTCACATTGCTCCAGGCTGGAGAGAATACAGTAATGTCATTATAAAAGATTTTGACATGTGACCAAGTCCCTTCATGTGATGTAGAGAATAACCACAATCACTCCTATCCCGTCATATTCTTTCAATAAAGTTCCTAGTGGAATGCACGTACGCTTACTGTGCGAAGACGTTTTGATTCAGAAGAGTGCAAGTAGCTATTTGATGGAGAAATCAATGGCAGAAGAATGGGTACTTGTGCATTCTTCCCCATCGGATCGTTGTGAGAAGCTGTTGAGCTTGGACGAGCTCACGAATGGCGTTGAAGTCAAACACACTCCACCAATGACGAGTGTTCATGCAGAGATCCAGAAGATCGAAGAACGATTGCAAAAGCAAGCACAAGATGCAAATTGGAAGGAGAACAACTGGATTGCACTAACCACCCACCCACAAGCGATCAAGACTCTCATCAGACAGCAAGAATGAAGGCTCACTCCATCCAATTCACATGCTCCAATCGTTCTAGTGGTGACGTTCAGATTGGATTGACAACATTAAACATAGTCGAGTGCGCGTGCAGTCAACTTTAGCTTGTTTCGCATGATAAGTATAGGAGCATTTCCATACTATACTGATTGGTAAGGAGTGGATGTGTTGTATTGGGATTATTTCCTTTTATTTTTACGAAATGGTGCATTCGGCAGCGGGGTTGTGCTTCTTTCCATTTGTACGTCTCTTGCTCGGCACAAGTTTGTTTGATGCTGGCATCAATGATTTATCAGTAAGTGAGTAATTGTTATCACCTCGATCTGGTTCCGCATATCCTTCTTCATCGCCATCAGATAATGACTCATGCTGCAACTGACTCTCTTCGGAATCCGATGCACGGTAAGATGACTCCTTCAATTTGTGTTTGGTATGCGAATTCTCGCGATTCTCCCGACGTGAGCGTCGACTGCTCTCTTCATCATCAGATTCTTCGTCGCTGTGCTCATCACCGTTGTCTTCTTCTTCTTCATCTCTCTCTTTACGAGCATTGGCGATGGATGCTGGAGCAGACGACGAAAATGTTTCATTCTTTGATGGAAAGGCCCTTGTCGATTTTTTGCTTGCCAGTGGCGTTGGTGATGGAGCTGCAGATCTGCATTCCGAAGCAGTAGATTCTCGATCGGACAAGTCCGAGATTTCCCGCGTAATCCTTTTTTCCGAGCCATATGGTTGATGCCTGGACTGGTGCTGGTGGCGGCTGGTTGCTTCACTCAATGTACCAATATCTGCCACAGCATTTTGCGCTTCATCACTACCACCACTGGCTCCATACCGAAGATATTGGCGGCATAAATACTCAAACACTTCTTTCACGTTGACATTGTCCTGCACACAGGAGCGGAAGAGACGGATGCGCATATAATCTGCCATATCTTCAACCTCACCACGAGACATAGCTGCGTCCTCAATCAAGTCGATCTTGTTTTGTACCAAAACCTGACAAATGCGACCACATTCATCCTCGACTTTTTGTTGCCACTTGGGTAAATCATCAAAAGAATCGCGATCAACAGTTGAGAATACGTAAATCACCGCCCCCGCTCCTGTTCAGTTTCCTTCGGTCAGCTATAGGCTCATATACGATGAAATAGCAAGCCTGCAGATTCGTTTTACCTTTGTAATATCGACTTGTGAGCGCATCAAATTCCTCCTGGCCAGCCGTGTCCCAGATCATGAGGTTGACGGTCTCCCCCAAGTCTCGAAGTTCCACGACCTTCTCCATGAAATCAACCCCAATAGTTTTTTTGTAATTGCCCGTGAATCTACCCTTGGCATAGCGAGTCGTCATGCTCGTTTTGCCGACATTGCCATTGCCGACAACGATCACCTTAAGTGTTTCTATGATAATAAAGACAAATAAACATATGAAATGAGCCATTCATGTATACGTACAAGCAACTGTGGTGTGTGCTGCCTTACTTTCGAAGTCGTCGCAATCGAAATCGTCATCCATCGTCTCTGTCGTGCTTCGTTGACGATTGAGCCGATGAAGGTTTGTGCAGGAGAAGAAATAGTCTGCCAGGTCAGCAGAGGCTCAGTAGATTACCAACTATGAGTATTTATAGGACATCATCAACGGCTAACCATTTGCTTTTAAAAGGTGAAACGCATTCGATAAAGCATACCATGGTAAGGCAATATCCTTGTTGCCAAGAAAGTCTAAACCACATGAGCTGGTAGAGAGAGAGAATGACAGATTCAACAACGCATCAGGGTATAGCATACACAACCGTTCTACCAAAATTCGCGTCTTTATATTCATACTCTTTGTCTCCTAGTCGAGTTGTTCATGCGTACATTCATCCAATTTGTTCTATTCATCCCTTTCACATATGCTCTCCATCCCTTTCATCGTTGATTGTTGGAAACAACCAGACTCTGCTTTTGTGCGTTATTGAGGGAGTATTTACGCCTTGAGGTAGCCAGCGATGGACGTAGCGCAGTTGTAGAGATAGTACCCAGATACACTCAGCACCACCAACAAAAAGCTATCTGTTTATCCCAGCAAGAACACAAGAACGCTCATCAGTATCCAGTCATCTATACAAAATTGTCTCTAAAACGTTCTTGACGTACTGAAGATAGCGACTTCCCACCAGCTGAGCATCGTGAGCCCAAACTCGAGCTTGTACCATCGATATTGACGCGCCACGTAGCCGAACATCCTAGTTTTATCTGTATGTCTGCGTCGACTGCTTCTTCTCTCGCCTGCCGATTCTGAAGTGGATAGGCACGCATGTCACGTATGGAGCTACTGACTACTGCCACATTCGGAGGGATAAACGCCACCTGCCGATTTCGGACTCATGCCACCGAATGACTGTACACAACGCCACAGCCCTGCTGAGGTGGGCCACCTCAGCCTTCTTTATAAGAGCTATATCTTATGGAAATTTAGCCTTTAGTCTCACATCTTCTGTACCACGCGTGGTACAAATGGAACTAAAGCATAGGAATAGAAGGCGATTCTAAAACGTGCAAACTTTTTCACTTTGATTAGATCGACTGCTAACAGCACATACATGTATCTTGCCTTTTCTTCTCCATCTATCCACTAGTAGAAGAGTAACGGGATCGGATATGTTCCCAAACACGGCGCAAGATCCATCCATCACCTGGTGTAACCGTCATGGATGCACCAGCTTCCATGATCATCGCTGGCATGTCATCACCAGGCTTGTCAGAAGCTTCATAAAAATCTGGGAGCCCAAAGCCATGGCCAATTTCGTGCGCTACCACGACCAATTGCTCTTGATCAATAGTTTCGAGGACCTGATCTTCGCTCACTTGCTGACCCCAATTGTACCCATACCCGCCGTCCAAGCCTTTCGTAAGCCAGAACGACATGTCGAAGGGCGTACCGGTACAGGCACTAGTATCAGCAGATACTACTTCACCAGGGTGCTTATAGCATTCATCGGGGCATTGCGGCACACCATCAGCATCCAATACGCCTTCGTAGATTTTACCGAGCGAATCATCGCTCCAATCCAGTAACGAGGCATCTCGGACAGCAAAACCCACCAGCTCAGTCTCAATGGTCTCGAATGGCCAACAGCCATACCCGATCAACCATTTGTTCCACGCTAGGTATTGTCGGTCAAGCATCGCTACAAACTTTGAAGCTTCGGCCTTTGTGAGCGTGTCAGTGCTGTCCCAACGCACACAATACGTGAGCTTCCCATTGTTGTTCATGAGCTGATCGAAGATCCAGTTTTGGGAGTCTGGAACATACTCAGCCATGCGGTTTGTCCAGATCCAGTCGACATATTCTGTGCTAATGTATTCCGTTGGGTTGCCGGTAATACAAGATCCATTGGATGTGATGGTCCCAAAAGACTCACCTCCTGAGGCACTGGACGTGTCATCAGTGGTGGTAGCAGAAGAAGACGATGACGCGGCGGATCCATTTAGAGAAGCTTCACTTTCAACTTTATCTTCATCACCTGATGCCGATTCTTCAGATGACACTTCGGGAGCTGTAGTAGTTGGCGTTGGGGCAGACGTTTCCGGACTTGCTATCTCGGAAGGAGTGAGCGTCGTGACTGCTGGAGCCGATGGTGTGGTGGTTGATGTGGAGTTTTTCCTGTTGCATTGCACCGCGAATGTAGGCGAAGCGAACGCGCAAAGCACCACGACCACGAGGATCAGAGCGGTGATCAGTTTTTTTGCATTAGAATGGTGATGATGTGTAGACATCGTGAATTGGAGAATGCATGGCATGAATGAGTAATGCCATCGAAACAGAAGCTGTGGGCAAAACGCAACACAAACGAGAGACACAAGATCTCTCATTGTCTATGTTAATAGAAAATCATCTGTTTGGGTGTATGTTGAACCGGTACCACCAGCTGGGATTGGTGAAGAGGCAATTCAGCGTTTCTTGTTATCGTCTTGAAACACTGATTATCAGCTCGTTTACCAGTTAACCGTCTCTATTGTTTGCGATTGAACGAGAATTTCACCAGCAGATTTTAAGGAAGACATTGACAGCAGAACTAGGAATAAAACTTGACTTTAAACCCATAGTCACGAAATTAAGCAAACCAAGGCTGCAATTTGATTTGCAGGCCTCTTGATCACGTTTGACGTCTTTACATGTATACAAATTAATGAAGGATTTAACAAAAAATGTCCTAGACAATGTGTTTGTTAATTAATCCAAGAGATTCATGCTTATCCGCTCTGCTATACGAGATCAACACGAAGAATGCATTCCCGACTGGGGCGACAACGAAATACGTTATTTTATCTGAATTGAATTGAGTCAATTATAATACGAATGAAAGAAACATGTAAAAGCTTCATCTCGTTTTCAAAATGTTTAGTGTTTGCATCCATTACTCACAACATTTATCCACTGGTGGACGAATAACGCGAGCGAATATTCTCCCACACGCGACGCAGCATCCATCCATCACCAGGAGTCACAGTCATGGATGCTCCGGCTTCCATGATCATCGCAGGCATATCTTCACCCGGTTTGTCCGTGGTAGCATAGAAATCAGGCAGTCCAAAGCCATGGCCAATCTCATGTGCTACCACAACCAGTTCATCTTGATCAATGGTGCTAAGCATTCCGTCTTCATCCACGCGTTGTCCCCAATCACCCCCAGCGCCACCGCCCATGTCTTTCGTTGGCCACAGAGACATATCGAAAGGAGTGCCGGTGCAAGCGCTGGTGTCAGCGGAGACCGCTTGGCCGAGGTGTTTGTAGCATGATTCAGGACATTGAGGCACTCCATCAGAATCCACGATACCTTCATAGATCTTACCAAGCGAGTCATCACTCCAGTCTAGCACTGAGGCATCACGAACAGCAAAACCGACGATTTTCGCCTCAATAGTATCAAATGGCCAGCAGCCGTACCCAATGAGCCATTTATTCCAAGCCTTGAATTGACGATTGAGCATTGCTTCAAACTTGGAAGCTTCGGTCTTGGTGAGCGTGTCGGTGCTGTCCCAACGCACGCAGTAAGAAAGCTTGCCGTCGTTGTTCATGAGCTGATCGAAGATGAAATTTTTAAAGTCTGGGACGTATTCCGCCATGCGGTTCGTCCAGATCCAATCCAGGTATTCCGTGCTAATGTACTCGGTTGGGTTGCCCGTCACGCAGCTGCCAGTGGACGTGATGGTTCCAAACGACTCACCTCCAGTGGCAGTTGAGGGTGTGGAGCTGCTAGTGGAAGATGAAGAGGGAGACGACGCTGTAGATCCATCGAGTGAAGCTTCACCCTCAACTTCTTCAGATGCGGATCCTGCAGCCTCAGGAGCGAGCGTCTCTGGTTCAGTTGGCATTGGAGTGAGTGTCTCAGGCTCCGTTGATACCGGAGCATCAGTCCCTGGTTCTGAAGTGGTTGTGACCGTAGGCGTGGTTGTCGTAACAGCAGGAGCGGATGGCGTAGCACTGGACGTCGAGTTCTTCCGGTTGCACTGCACAGCGAACGCAGGCGACGCGAGTGAGCAAAGCACTAGCACAACGAATGTTAACGCGGTGACCAATTGCCTGCTACTAAGACGATGGTGATGTGTGGACATCGTGGAAAATTAACAAATGAATGAGTGATCAGGAAACCAAAGTGCATGAGCACATCGAAGCGAGAGGTATGAACCACTCCGCATGAGGAACGATTGTTTCCGTCCATCTGTTTGGGTGCATCGAGTCACCAGCTGGAATAGTTGAAGTCAAAATCAAACCAGTAAAATAATCATGATTGGTAAAAATTACATATGTGTATGAGGAAAAGAGGCTATGATTGGTTGAAAATACTTACAGACAGTGTGGTACTTGTTGATGATTTGCGTCAATTTCCCATGAGTTGGTTCTGCATTGCCAGCATTGTTGTGTGATTAACTGTGAACGTAATCGAGGAAGTGAAAAGACGGACTACACAAATAGTGACGGATTCTTGTGGAGGTTCTGACAGCAAAGCGTAAGATAGTGTAATCATTCTCTATTGCTTTTAAGAAACTTAAAAACTAGCTAAAGCTAGAAGTCTGATGTCTTTGACCAAGCTATTTAAGTCTTCAAGCCAACTCCTGTATAGTCGTCCCACGCGCAGTCCACGATCCCTCTTATTATTATCTCGGTGTTCTATCCGGTTTAGTAGGGTTTCATGTGGTCAAGTTCATGGCGAATTAAGTCACGGCCAGGAATCTACGGTATCACAACTGTGCTATGTACGCCACTGATAAGCATCTATTCCACGCATCACCACTTTCCTGCAACTGATACAAATCGGCATCTCTTGGAAAACAGCTGGTGGCGATTAGCGATGAGTACTTGCACACAAAACGGCAACATCATCCATAGTCTATTATTATGATTATCCATAGTAAGTTCATATCCGTAATTAATGTGGTCCACAAAAATGTGTTTGGTTCGAAAAATCTCCGCGCGCGCAACTAGGCGCCGCATCACTCTGAAAGTGCAACTCGTAATTGCTTGTAGACGTGCGCCCTCAGCTCTATAACTTGGTGCATCCATCCGCATGGAACGCGCACACGTGCTCATCCGTCTCTCTGATACGCATAGAGATGATAGTAGTCACTGTACCAGCACTTCTATGCCTGATGGTGACAGCGATAATATAATTGCTAATCCACAGCAATTGTCCTCCTCCAATAATCCGATTGGCATTTGCCGTACTAGTGCCACAACTGTACGCTTAGAGCACAGCGAACTGTCACCTGGTGTTGCAAGCATTACATTTGAACAAGTGTACGATCAGCAACACTCCAATACCGAAATTTTTGACCAGAGTCTTGTGGGTGGTGTGCAACGTGTGGTGGAAGGGATGGCAATGACGCTCGTCGCGACTGGAGGGCCCAAGGCTGGCAAGTCATTCAGCTGCCATGGAGACAATCAACACAAGGTTCCAGGTGGTACTATAGCTATTATGGATGCATTCAAGTGATGTTGGCTGAAGGTGAATCGCTTTTGGTAAATGTGTTCACTAGGTATCATCACGTTAACACTTCGATATGTGTTTCAAGCACTCGCGAAACGGAAAGGTTCAGTCTCAGTTCTATATATTATGAACGAAGATCTATTGCGTATGGCTTTATGTTCTCATTGGTTTGATGTTCGAACAAATCGTAGAGGAAGAGCCACGATTGTTATACCAGGTCTTGCTGAGTTGCATGCATGTGGTGGATGACAAGGTTGTGGACCTGAACACAAACAATGTGGTTAAAGAAGACACATGTATCGAGCAAACTCTGCTAGAGCGAGCAATACCTGTGCCAGATTCGGTTGAGGGTGTCCACCAGTACTCCCAGGCACTCGCCAGAAGTTTGGACCAGACCAAGGGTAAAAGTGATTGTGTTATAGCATTGTTTGTCGAAACCCGGCTTCCTAATGAGCGTGTGCGGCGCGGGAGATTTCTATGCATCGATATCCATGGAAGGTATGAATACTTTGTTCTATTCTCTGCTGTGCTCGTTCCCCTGGTTACTTATTTGTTGTCATATGAACCGATTTACGGGGGAATAGTTATATTATGGAACCTGTTCGAGACAACAGCCAACTTGAGAAAACAGAGCAGTATTTCTCAGACACTCATTTCCCCGTTCACAAAACTCTTAGTGCAATATTTGGCAGGTTTTTTGGAAACGAAAGTGCAACTTACATGATCGTTGCCATCCAGAAAGCAGCTCAACATCAGCAACAAGTACGACATTTATATATCTATTTTAATGTTGTGGATGAGCTGATCTTACATTGTTTACTTTCTTGAGTCAGGCGATTCAATCCCTTTTGTACGCTTGCAAAGCGAAAGACATCAAAGCCTCATGTTCACCACACTACTCAGCTGCATTTACCATTACTCAACCACAGCCCGAGGAAGAACTGGTTTATAGCGTTCAGATGGGCGAGAATAATCGAGACAACAACTCAACTCATTCACTTTCTCCTGAGTCACCACTGTACGTCCAGTGTCTTGTTTGCTATTTGGTGATGGGGAAGTAATTACTTGTGTGATGTGCTTCGTGTAGTTCTGCGACTTCGAGTGATTCTACCGGAGAAATTCCTGGGTTACTTTTGGACTCTGTGGCAGAAAGCCAGCAAAACTCACCTGGAATGATGACTAGTATCAATGATTACCCAAAACAGACGATGGTTTCTGAGCGTGTAAAGAGAGCCTATGAACTGGCAAAAGCATCCAGCTCAAGCAACAATAGTGTTCTCATTGCGCAGCATACCGGAATCAACGCATTAGAGGGGAAGTTCGATGATGGTTTTTCTGCGTCATCGAAGCTGAATGCATTGAATGCTATTGCAGACGAGATCTTAAACCATCCAACAAATGACCTGGAGCCAGCAAGTTTGCTAGAGAAGATGGAGTTGATCCATTCACGGTTCCAGAATTTGGAAAATGCATTACACCATGAGATATCGATAAAGGAAAAGTGCGTTGATCGTATATCCAAGCTAAGCCAGACCATGAGCTTTCAGGTGATTGAGCATGAGAAACAGTTGCACAACGTCATATCTGAGAAAGCTCAACTTCAAGAGCGGCTGAGTGGTATGCAATTAAAGTTCACAAGTGTAAGCGACGAGATTCGGCTACTACAGGAACAGGTTGAAATGCTGAAAATCGAGAAGAGTGGGCCAAGTACAGCAATGACTAAGTCCCCAGTCGGTAAGAATGAACGGTTAATGTTACAAAAATTCTCTTCCAGACTAGAAGCTGCGATGAAGGAAGCTAAGGATGTCGTTATTTTCAAAGATAGCGTCATCAATAACTTAGAAGAATCTCTGAAAGAAGCACATGCTACAAACTCTCGCTTAGTGGAGGAGCTTAGGCAACATCAAGAACTGTTTGCACATGAAAAGAAACTATTAATGAGCCAAATTGATGACTTGCGCCAGAATTTCGAAACTGAACAAGAGCGATTCGTATCTGAAAAGCGGGAGTTGAATTCAAGTATTGCAACGCTGCATGAAAATGTAGAACAAGCGCGTCACAGATCAAATGAAGAGACTACGCTGGTAAAACAACATAATGCCAAGTTGATGGCAGAGATTGCAAAGTTGAGTTTGGATTTGGAGATGGCAAGGAAGAAAGTTTCCGATGAACATAAGCAACATGATCTTGCCGAAGCGAAAGACCAAGAACAGTTAGCAGTGGTAGCTGACTTAAAAAGCAAAATTGATGACATGGAGAGAGCTATGCACAACAAAACCAAAGAATACGTCGCTTCTCAAGCAGCATGTAAGGCGAGCGGACGACAACAAGACCAGCTGGTGGCCAAAATTCACATACTGTCAATCAAGTTAGCTAAGCAAAAGAAGAAGTTTGAAAAGAAAATCAAGTTGTTGGTGAGTGATCACAAACACAGGGAACTCAATACTTCAAGTCAATTATGCAAGCTGCAAAGCAAATTCGAAGAAGCCGCAGAAAAGGAGCGACAGGCTTTGATGGAGGTTTCAAAGCTAGCAAACGATCTTATCCAGCAAAAACAAGAAGAGATACAAATGAAACAGAACCTGAAAGCACTCGATGATGAAAAAGAGATGTTGCTAAAAAAATTCATGAACCTTCAAGAGGAGATTGCAGTATTAAAAAAAGATTCGTCATCATTACGCCAGCAGAACGAATACCTTGTGACACAGATGAAGGCGATGGAAAGGAAGGCTGAGCGACAGGTTTATGAATTAGAACAATCAGATGCACGGGAACACCTCGAGAACGAACAATTGAATGCTAAATGCGATAGGAAGACAAGGAAACTTCAAGAGCGTCACTTCTCGGAAGTGATGCGACTGGATATTGACGCAAGAAATCGTTCAGACCTAGAAAGTACCAATCACCCACGCCGTATGACAAGGTCACTGTCACATTCGTCATCAACTTTGTCTGATTCATATCAACAGCAAAGTATCAACGAACTAGACGCATTACTTGATTGCAAGGAGAAGTGCTACACCGAATCTAAAGAGAAATCACGTTCTAAAGCAGCTGCTTTGAAGAAGGCATTGAAGAAACAAGAACTGGAACTTGAAGAGCTACGCTGTAAAACAACGACGCTGACACAAGCGTTGGCGATTGCTAACGAACAAGAGACACGAGCCAAAATGCAAGCAGATCAAGTGATGGGTATTTACAAACATCAACAGTTGCAGTTCGACCAACAATTGGAACAGCTCAACAAATTGAAAAAGGAAAACTGGAATCTTAGTTTGGCGCTTCAAGTCACAGAACGACAGCGAAAACCTGTAAAATAGAGATCAGTAATCGCAAAAAGAAAAGACGGATCAACACAAAGCCGATCGATGGCTCAACACAGTAAGTAGCATATTCTTATTCCGCTGTGATTTCTGCGTGGGTCTTCCCACACAATCTTTTGTGTAACTTCCAGGCTGCCTTTTGGCAATCGCGGGAGCAATAAAACGCATCGTGGCAACGCGCACAGGTCGACAGTTTATCATTCAGTGCATGGCATTGATCACAGGCTTTTCCCTTAGCGTATTCAAGCCAAAAGCGAGCTTCTTCCTCCGATAGATGCGAAAATTCTTCATCTTGGCAAAGGCGACTCTGATGTGGGGCCATGAACTCCCATTTCTCGGTGTGATGCATGAGGTTATGGTCCACACATCCGAAACGATTCATTAAGCTCTCCAGTTTCGCATCCTTGACGTTCTTGTCTTCCTGTTTGCCGTTCGGTCGAGGTGGTGGGAGAAACTCCACAGCATATTGCGCAAAGATGCCGTATTCTTTCTCCTCCAGCACTGGTTGAAGTTGTTGCGAAATGGCAAAGCCACTCAGTCCGCGCAGTCGTTCCACCTCGTCATCAGCTGGAGGTTCAAGAAAACTAGCATCACCTAGTAAACAGCAAAATATCGGTTGCTTGTCTTTTGAGATGCTTTCAAATGTGGCATATTGCGCATCCGTGCGTGCTTCGCTTGGTGGTGCAATGTAGAGGAACACTAGATGAACATCTTGTGCGGATGAGGTCACCACTTCGTACCCCATCAGCTTACAAGCATTGGCCAATCGTTCCTGAAAAGTGGAATATCCATTCGCTTCAATAAGCACCTTGTTGTGTGAAGCTTTTTCTCGCCATAGACTGTGTAAATACAGCAGCCGACAACCGATACCCGTCAGTCGGTGCACTGCCTTCCGGAACTCCGCATCCATCCTGTTAATGGATCCATTGGATATCAGTGATAAGCACCATTAAATCAAGGATCACAAATACGCAAAATAAGAAGCATATACGTGAACGAACCATGCGTAGTCATTTCGCATCAGCACATTGGCAGCGAGCAAACGCTCACGAACCGTTGAGTATTCCGATTCACTTTCACCGGCAACTACCATCGCATCTGTCATGCTGCTGAATGAAAAAAGGAAAGTGATGAGCCTAATCGTGAAATCCAAGCGTCTCGTATAAGTATATATCTGTATAAGTATACTATCTCCTAAAATTTAATTTAGAATTTCTATGAAAACTTCTGTTTAAGTATCCATATAGTCATTGTACGGTCCTCCTCCCATTTTTCCAGAACAAAGCGAACAGCGTCCGGAAGAAATAACAGGAAAGAGATGAATGGTATCGCGCGTTTTGTGCTCTCGGGTGGATTGATTGTGGCATCGGCACAGTTGCTGGCTGGTCCATTGGCCGACTGGAATGCCCGACGGGAAGCAGCAGTGGTGGGTTCGGCTTTTTTCCCGTCTTTTAAGTGTGATTTTTTGGACTCTTGTTGACGCTAAAAAAAATGTGATTTCGTAGGATTTGAAGCGTCTGCTGCAAAGCAAGACGGCAGACCACGAAGAATAAACTTGTTGACAGGATATTCTAACAAAAATCGAAGACATCAAGCATTACGACAGTCATGGAGGTGGATCGGTGATTAGAAACTGAGTCAAAGTGTTGAACACACTTGCTAAGAGAATGTGGGAATCAACAGGAATAACTAACGATTGGATTATCACGTTCTACAAATGATTACATGTCCAAAATTTTCTTACGGTCATCGATTCATTCTCGACAGGTGAACGACCACCTTTTTTGTTGTTATTTGAGAAACGTGGTCTCTGATCGTTGTTATTTATGACGAGTTGGAACATTCATATTCATATATGGCGTCAGCCAATGCATCTGCAGTTGGTTTAGCAGCGACAACCGTCGCTTCCCAATATGGTAGTCTTGTTTCTTCAGCGTAATTGTGCAATGCTGATGCAGTGGTCTTGCCTGCAGATGTATAACATAAGCATAGCACAGACGTTGGTTAGGCGAATTATTGGTCATATTCCTCGCTCCATCTGTTACCCACTTACCAATCGCTACTTTTTTGATCGTCTCCCATGGGAAATCAAGATGTCTCACTGCTTTTAAACCACTTGGACTGAAGAAAGCAATCCAATCCGGCGCAGCACACTCCTTAGGCACGGTAATCTTGTCGACAGCGACGGTGCGATAGACCACGAGCTCTTCCAGTGTCATTTGCCGTTCCCGGAAGCTTTCTGGCAGCGTATCTCGTCGCTTTTCACCACAAATGAACAGCATCGGTTTCTGCTTGCACTCTATTGGCAGGATTCCGTCTTGGTGCACATACTCTGCCAAGACTTCCGCCGATCCACTTTCGTCACCTCGACAGGTGACACCCAGCGGCTGCAATTCGCGTGACGTGGCCGCACCAACTGAAAATATGAGTGAAGACTGTAGTTTCTCTACTGTCTGCTGTTTAAGCGTAGGATCAGTCAGTTGGTTGACGGCATTTACTATTGCGATTGCCCCTCGTGGACTTGTAATGAAGAGTGCGCCATACTGGTCGATGTTCAGCAATTTTTCAGCCATAAGCGCTTTGTTTACATATTCAAACGCCAACACATCTGCAAAAAATGCAGCAAATGATACATGACCATCACCTGAACCAGTAGGAACCACACGTGTGGTCAAAGCGGTTGCATAGTTATCATCGGCAGCTTTCAAGAGTAACACTTTGATAGCATCTGGCATCTTTCGATTGTTTTCGGTTCTAACCGAATATTCTTGACCTATATTTAATGATAGAGTTTACTAGTATAGATAATATTTAATAAACAGTTTAAGAAGGATATTTTATGTAAGAGGTAATCTTGGCGTATGCAGTGTTGGATAGATGCGAAAAGGAAAGCAAGGATGACAGAGGAAGAAGACGTCGTGGAGCCGTTGCAACTGGACTACGAGGACCGAGAGGTGTATTTGGTCAAGGTTCCGGTAAGTTTCATAGTAGAGAACAGTGCGAGCAGTGTGAACAGTGTCCATATGGTGCAACTAACAGTTTATTCGTGACTATTGGCGATTTTGTTGTTGCAGACTGCGCTTGGAGCAGCGTGGAAGAATGTTCAGGGTGCGTGTAGTTCCATGATTTAGTGTAATGGATAAATATGGGTAGCATTTATATGGGAATTTTGATAATGGATGATTGCGGCCATGTAGAGAGTGAACTGATGCTTGGCTCGATCAAGTTGGAGAAAGGAAGCGTGGCTGGCCGACGAAAGGTGAAGAAAAAGTACCCACCAACAACTAAACTGACCCATCGAATGTGAAGAACGTTCCTCACTTGAGCCATTTTCGTGAACGATTTGTAGGGCATTTTGGCCGTGAACCCGTCGACACTGGAGGATGGAACGCCGACCGAGTATCGCGTGGAAATGGGAGTCACGCCGCTCAAGTTGAAAGTGTTTTCATTGGATGGATCTGGTCGCATGGCGATCGAAGGGACGGTCAAGAATAGCTGCACGATCATGGCCCAGCGTAATGACCAATACAGCAGGATGTGCAAAGAGCGACTGATCAAATCGATGGTGAAGACGAGGTAGGATGAAGGTGGACGTTTTATTCGAAGGATGAAGGATCCAGATGACTGACGAACAGATCTCGTTAACTCCCACTCTAGAGTTACTCAGCAGCTGGAAGACTTGCCTCGCGTAAAGAAAGCTAGAGTTCAGTTTACTATTGAGAAACCGGAAGCTGAGGCAGTGGATGTGAGCACTTTAACGCTTCATCATTGGTGGTTATGTAAAATTTGACTGATTTGATGATGTATGAAATGAAGGAGGTTGGTGAATCGAAGCTTAATGACAAGTTGGACAAGAAGATTAAGATGAGCAAGGTTCGTTATGAGATAGTGATCGTTTCCATTACTGTATTAAAGGAGTTCATGCTCATACTATGGATACTGTTGACAGGATGAGTTGAAGAACTTGGTTTTCCATCACTTCGAGGAACGCGAGTATTGGCCATTGAAGGAACTCAATTACCATTGTCGTCAGCCAGAGGTACATAT
The DNA here is from genome assembly GCA_001600495.1 of Pilasporangium apinafurcum. NCBI lineage: Eukaryota > Oomycota > Peronosporomycetes > Pythiales > Pythiaceae > Pilasporangium > Pilasporangium apinafurcum. The sequence goes on from BCKE01000038.1 coordinate 141,406, forward strand.
AACCCCGTCACATGTGCGGTTTTTGTTTGTGCACAATGACTTATGCGGTCTAATTGTACTATGTTATTTATTCCGTAACAGTCGTTCCTGAAGGAAGTGCTAAAGGAGATTTGCGTCTACCACCGCAAAGGACCGAACAAGAGTTGCTACGAGTTGAAACCGCAATACAAAGACGGCGTGTCCTCCAAGCGTTAGGAGGTGCATGTATCCCCATCCCTTACGTATTTTCTAATTCAGTTCAGGACATAGTCAGTATGAATTGATGACAAATGATGTTGACAAAGTGGATGCAAAACACCCGTCAGCAATTCCACTAGGATCTTGAAGTTGTCTCGTTTTTTCCATCCAAGCAGAGATACATGGCTACATTTTCTTCCCACTTTCTTCCACCCTCATTCACACTACTTCAATAAACTGACAACTACTGTATATAAAGCACAGGCCATTAATCAGCTATCTCACAGGATCCCATGAAGGGCTGAACATGCCGAACATGATGATGGCTGAAATGCCAATATGCTTGGTTGGGAGAATGTTTGTGATGATTGTCCCGTATGTCCCTAATATAATCCTTTTGATTCAAACCTTCTTCTCGTTTCGGTAGGGAATTACTGTTAGGTTTTTTAATAAAATCCTTAAATCTTAACAAAAAACCTTAATTTAGTAAAACAAAACAAGGAAAAACCTCGCGTCGGTGCGCGCGCGGGGCGCCTGGTGTTTTGATGGGAATGCGTGGAAACCTGCGGAAAGGAGAACGCGGCTGGAGACGCTTGTTGAACCATGGAAGAAATAGCACAACAACCGTGGCAGCAGTCGACGGATCAGACGCCACCCGCAGACGAAGGAAAAACAGAGGCGAATACTTCCTCGTCAGAGCAAATTGAAGCATCTAAACAACCAGTAGTAGCAGCCGCGGCTACAACAAAAGAAGAACCACAACAGAATGCGTCTCCTGCAGTCACCGAGGAGAATGTACCTGCGCCTACCCAGGATATAGTAGCGACGGTAAACCCACCACCTGATCAAGATGACGGAGTGACGGACTCGGCTTCGGCGACGGTTTCACCTGCCGCAGAAATGAAGGAGGTGAGTGAAGAATCCTCGACGAAAGCCGCCACATCTTCTCCAATTTCACCCGTGAAAGAAGAGCCGGATGCATATGTGACGAATAGTAGTGAAAAATCGGATGAGAATGGACTAACCAAGCAGGAGCAAGTAGCCGAAAACGACACGCATACCAGCAATGGAGAAAAAACGGCACCAGTGCATCCAGCCACCGAGGGTAAGGCAGTTGAGACTCCTGCAAGTGATACGATGAAGACAGAAGTCACAGCAACGACGACAGCATCAGTCACAACGCCGTCAAGTGAGACAACAGCGACTGTGCCTGCGTCCGTGATGCCGCCACACTCGATCCAGCTTCCATATGCGTCCTCGACTTTCGTGGCGCCGACCCCAACCCCGATCCGACCGTTGCATGGAGATCCACGCGCGATGCAGCACAACGATGATGGACCATATGCATCTAACACGAACGCCACGGTGATGGCAGATCAGAGTGCGAGTGGTGTAACCGAAAAAACGAATGCGGAAAAATACGAGCCCGTACCAGCATCGCGAATGTTTCAAAACCCAACGAATTCGGCGTCATTTTACAATACCACCCAAGATGCACCAGCTGTGGGCGGATTGGCGATGGTGAATGAATCGTTTGAATCACAATGGGAGGCGAATGCTCCGACGAACATGAATACTGCCATGTGGTCTAATCCACCGATGATTCAGTCTGATGTACAGGTTCGAATCTCTATAGCATGATTAACAAACATGCTACCGTGGATGTGGACTAACGTACAACCTTGTGAATTACTTCTTATATTCATTGTAGCAACAGCAGCAACAACAACAACAACAGCAGCAACAACCAACGTCGCCTGATCCAAATTTACCGTCACCTCCTTTTCCTGCGAGATCACTCGTCCCACAGCGGCTGGATGAAAATACAAGCGCTCTGGATCGAGCGAATTTAACCCGATTGGCGTCATACGCGAAAAACTTGACAACAACTGCACAAGCCACAGCGTTTGCTATCGATGTATTACGTGCAACGGTGGATAGTAGCGGTAATCCGAATGGTCAACGTGCTCATGGATGGATGTCACCCTACCATCCCAATGAATACGAAGTGCTGTTGCAAAAAGGTTCAATCGGCTTATGTATGAATATGAGTGTTCGAATGGGTTCAGTGACGGTCACAAGTTTCCGCCGGCCTGAGGGAGGTATCATGGGTCCAGCTGAGGCGAGCGGGATGATTCGAATAGGTGACGATCTCGTTGCTGTTGATGGATATTTGGTTCAAACACAGGAAGATTTCACACGCGTTGTGCCTCGACTCAAGTCTCTTCGTCCAGTATTATTGCGATTTCGACGACCAAATGGTGACGGATTGCTGAGTAATATTGGAATGGATACCTATGGATACCGAAGAGGTCAGCGCACTTCCATGGTCGGTCTTGATAATTCGGAGTTGTTCACGGCTGGCATGTGGAATATGGGTGTGCGCTATATTGCACCAAACCAGTGGGCCGCAGAACTTCATGTCGATGGAGGTGGAATTCGGCGACTGGGTGTGTTTTCAACAGAGAAAGAGGCAGCTATTGCATACAATCGCTACATTCACCAAACATATGGGAATGGTGCTATCAAGTTTATGAATCCAGCAGGAACAATGGGTGCGCACCCTGGGCTAAACGCTCAACAGTCTGGTCTTCAAGTCTCGATATCAAATGTGCGTGATGTGAAGCCACTTCAACGTCCTGTTCGGCGACCAACATTTCGAGCAGCATTCACAAATGATCAGAAAGAGCAGTTGCGAGCTCAGATTATGGTCTTTAAGTTCACATCGACGGGTGGTGCCATTCCCAATGATTTGCTGTCACGAGCATTGAAGTCGACTGCGCATAATACTGTGCAAGCTGGAGTAGAGCGAAAGAAACGTAAAACGTTTTCTGCCCATACAGTCACGAAACCAGCGAAGAAGAAGGCAACGAAGAAGCGAGGCAAAAAGAAAATGTATTCGGATGAAGACGAGGATAGTGACTCGGACGAAAACTTCAGAGCTGCTTCAAGTGTGGTTGAGGAGAGACCAGCCCGTCGATCTGGGAGAAATGCGGGCAAGGCGAAAAAGAATTACGTTGAACCAGAGAATGATTCAGATTTCGAATTCAGCGACGACGAGATGGCCAAGAAACCCAAAGAACCAGAAGCACCGAAGGGACCACAGATCGATAAGATTATCGGGATGCGATTTCATAAAGAAACTGCTGATGATGACGATGTAACAATGGAGTTTTTAATCAAGTGGAAGGACGTATCGTATCTTCATGTACAGTGGCTATCTGTGAATCAGATGGAGCAGTTTGGTCATCATGCCGTAATGCGGATGCGTCGATACCTGCAAAAACATAGCAGAGAAGTTGAAAATGCACGAGAAAACGTGGTCATCGGCGAAGAAAAAGATTATAGCTTATACTTCAGCGACTCATTCATTGAAGTGGATCGAATTTTGAGTGCGAAAGAGGTCGAAGAACCGGAGCAAGTGAATCCATACAATTCTCATGGTGCTGGTGAAGATGGTCAACCGGTTATGAAAAAGGGTACGAAATATTTGGTGAAATGGCGTGATCTGAGTTATGTCGATTGCACCTGGGAATGGGAGGACGAACTGACAGATGATCGTAAGATTGCTGCGTTCCACCGGTACAATCATCCTCCGATTATCAATGGTGCGCATCCTGCAATGTTTAGTGATATTCGACCAGAACCGAGCTCGTGGGCCAAATATCAAGAATCGCCTGTCTACAATAATCAAAATGTCCTGCGTTCGTATCAATTAGAAGGATTGAATTGGATGGTGTTCTGTTGGTACAATCGTCGTAATTGTATCCTGGCAGACGAAATGGGTCTGGGAAAGACCGTCCAAGCGACTGCTATTCTGGAGCATTTGCGGCAGCGCGAACACATTCGAGGTCCGTTTTTAGTGGTGGCACCACTCGCGACGCTTGGAAATTGGAAGCGGGAAATTGAAACATGGACGACGATGAATTGTGTCGTATATCACGATTCTGAAGGTGGAGCCGATATACGGTCCTTTATTCGTGACCATGAATTTTACTATGCTTCTGACATCTATCGCAAGCGTGGAATTTACAAGTTTAACGTTCTTGTGACATCCTATCAGACTTTAATGGCTGATGCAGAATATCTTGATTGTATTCACTGGCGATATATTGTGATTGATGAAGCGCACAAGTTGAAGAATCGAGAAGCAAAGTTGTTACAGTCCTTGAGTAACTTTACGTGGGATTCATGCCTTTTAATGACGGGTACACCATTGCAGAATGGTGTTTTCGAGCTCTGGTGCTTGTTGAATTTTATTGAGCCTGAAAAGTTCCCCAGCCAGCAAGAGTTTTACGATTCGTATGGAGATTTGAATACAGCCGAACAAGTTGCTCGATTGCACGAGCAACTGCGACCGTATATGCTCCGTCGAGTAAAAGAGGATGTGGAAAAGAGTATTCCTCCGAAGGAAGAAACAATTATTGATGTGGAACTCACAACGATGCAGAAGAAGTACTATCGTGCGATTTTTGAGCGTAATCGTTCATTTTTAAATATGGGCGCAACCGGCAGTGTTGCGAATCTCGTGAACGTGGAAATGGAGTTGAGAAAGTGCTGTAACCATCCGTTTTTGATCCGTGGGGTGGAAGAGAAAGAATGCGCGAATTTAGACGATCAGCAGCGCACGAAGATTTTGATCCAAGCGAGTGGAAAATCAGTTTTGCTTGATAAAATGTTGGCGAAATTTCGTGCTGAGCGTAAGAAAGTACTCATTTTTTCGCAATTCAAAATTATGTTGGATGTTATTGAAGACCTTTGCCACTTGCGTGGGTACAGCATTGAACGTCTTGATGGGTCTGTACGTGGAAATTCGAGACAGGCTGCAATAGACCGGTTTAACAGTCCAGATTCAGATACATTCGCTTTTCTCCTAAGCACACGCGCAGGAGGCGTTGGAATCAATTTGATCGCTGCATCTGTAGTTATTTTATACGATAGTGACTGGAATCCGCAGAACGATTTACAGGCTGTTGCGCGTTGCCATCGTATCGGTCAAACTCAATCCGTCAACATTTATCGTTTGGTGACAAAGAAGACCTACGAAGCTCAAATGTTTGATATTGCGTCCAAGAAACTCGGTATGCATCACGCTGTTTTTGAGACAGGTGGTGTTCGTAATGAATTCGATGGTGAAGATGGTGACAGTGGTGGTATGATGTCCCTGATGTCGTTGGATCGTGAAAAAGTGGAGATGATGATTCGATATGGTGCATACGCGATCATGGGTGAAGATGATGAACAGGACCCAGAAAATCGTGCCATCAACGAACTTGATATTGATCAGTTGCTATCATCGAGTCGAACAATTCGTTACGATCCAACAGGTGGAGAGGCTGAGGGTACCGAAGGTGAAACTGAGGGCGAAAAGCCCACTCCAGCTCAAAGCAGTGCACTTTCATTTTCCAAGGCAACTTTTACAGCTGAGTCCTCTGACACTACTATCGATTTCAATGATGAACAATTTTGGGAAAAAGTATTGGGTCCTAAACCTGTTCAAGTTCTGATGACGAAGGTACAAGAAGGATGGCTGAAAACTGCTTCAAAAGACGATATTAAGGGCTTCCTTGTGGAGTTGCGAGAGTTGGCGCGTGCTCTGGTGCAGGAACGTCAACGTGGTGGATCTATGGAAGATGCTGATCAGGTGATGTCTATATTGATTGAGCTGAAGGTAACTGGCCCCATTTTAAAAGGCGTAGTGAATGTACGGAATGTGGCAAACGAGTGGCTGGAAGTGATTGAACGGCCCAAACGTCGCCGAAATCAAGATCTCGAAAGCGAACTGATGTATTTGGAATTTATTGATGGAAAGAAGGAACACACACCAACAAAATCCAGGAAAGCATCCACTTCCCGGCGGAAACTACAGAAGTCGAATGGGAAACCTTCGAAGCGAAAATCGTATAGAAGTGACGACGAAGATGGAGATATCGAGGAAGAAGAACGGCCACGGGGACGTAAACCAAAGGCAAAGGCGGAAGTATCGGGCATTCGTATTCTGCTGAGGAGATCGAAGGACACCGAATCATATAGTATTCATAAGATAGAGACTACCAACCGCAAGGTACAAAAACATCTTCCAAAAATTGCGGAACGAGCTGAGGGTAATGAAAAGGATTCGGGTGCACACGATGATCGAGAATCAGGAACCGAAGCTGGACATGCTCGTGAGGAGGCTATAGAAACCGAAGATGAAGAAGAGGAAGAAGAGGAAGAAGAAGAGGAGGAGGAAGAGGAAGAAGAGGAAGAGGACGAAGATGATGACGAGGATGATGACGACATGAGAAAGCGTAAGAAGATGCCGAAGCAAAGCAATGGAAGACGAGGTCGACCGCCGAAGAAGAAAGCACGAGAGTCAATTGACCCCGAAGTTGACGAAGAAATGTGGTGTCGTGTTTGCTTCAGCGATCAAGGTTTCCTTGATGACCCAATTGTTCAATGTGAGAGGTGTGATGTGGCCGTTCATAAGGTACGAATTTCGAAATTCCTGGTGGCAAGCTGTTTGACTGTTAACTTAACCTTCTCATTAATCTTGACTCTAGTACTGCTACGGTATCGAATCTGTGCCTGAAGGAGACGCACCTTGGTACTGTGATTTCTGCGCTGAGTCGTCAAGCTCTCCTACTGAAATTGTACGTACAAAATCGTGTTTTTGTGGCTTTTGTTTACTGTATCTAATTAAGATTTTGTGTTAATTTGATGTGTAGAACTGCGCTCTTTGTCCATTAAAACGTCAAAGTTGTGCATTTAAGAAGACGACAGAAGGAGATTGGGCTCATGTTGTCTGTGCATTATGGGCACCTGGAGTCCAATTTGCCGATGTCGAACGGATGAGTGGGATCAAGAACGCTCCCGAAGCTGCGGTAGAGATGAAAGGGCCAGCATGCGCTGTTTGCAGAGAGAAGGATGGCTGCATCAAGTGCGGCCGTGGGGCATGCCTCACATACTTCCACCCGCTCTGTGGCCGAGAAACCAAAGGCGAGTACGATATGTTTATGAACGAGAGTGGTCAACTGCGGGCGTTTTGTCCAAAGCATCGATCAAGAGCTAGAAGAATGATTTAAAGAATCAGCTACGACCAATGGATAGATAAGGAAGGTGTGGTGGTTTGTAGTGACGCCGACATTGGTACTGTACATGTCTTGTTTTCTAGGATTTTGGCTTGGCTTGTGAGCACTTTTGTATCATACTCACTCTTATTTCTCTCAGCCTCAAGATGGAATCTTCAAGCGTGCCAAATGCAACGAATGTTTCCACAACAGTATGACAATTCAAAACTTGTGGATTGCATCGAGCATGAACCAATTTCAGCATTTACTTAAACTGAAATGCACTTCTCCATCGGCATGTGATCATATGCGATACCATTCATAGTAGTTCAAATTCCCGCCTTGTTCGTTCAAGTTGCGAGTCGAATTGGGACAACCAGGATTGATCCAGAAAGCGATTTGATTTCTTAGTCCATTCAAGGTCGTCAAGAACTTGGATAAACTGCTGTAAGGAGATCACAGCACTTGGATTGGCCGACCCTGATGGAGTTGACATGGAAGAAGCTCCCGCCGTAGATGATGGATGAGCTGTTGTGCCCCCTACTATTGTAGCTTGACATCGAGCTATAAGTCTACTGACTAATACCTCGTCAATTCCAGGTATTTCGAGTCGAAGTAGCAGTGTTCGCAGCTGTGCCATTGTTAATGTTCCCTCATCAGTCATCTCGGACGCCTTAAACTCATCACAGATTCGCTGCTTATGCTTCACAAAGGCTCTATATTTCCCGGCTGGCTTGTCCACAGAATGTAGTTTACGACCATGATTCAGCTCCTTTTTCAGCTGATCTCGCTGTGCCTCATTCCGGCGCGCAACTCGAACCAGCTCCTCAAACTCGTCAATGTCAATGGAGCCATTGCCATCTCTATCAATGTAATTGATGAAGTCTTGCCCTTGTTCCTTCGACAACTGGATCTCCATTTGCGACAATGTATCGAGCATTTCTTGCGGCGAAATACTACCATTACCGTCAGCATCACAGAACCGGAAGAGATCGATCACACGTAAGTGTTTGCGCTTCATGTATCCATCCATGCGGCACACAATTTCGCGGAAGAGAGCAATTTTTTCCTGAGTCTTTTGATCAGTTGTTTGATACGTTCCTGAGAATGCAGAATCTACAGCACCTTCTGGTAGGACGCCAAACGAATCCGAGCGTTGGTCGCGAATGCGGTTCGCTGGGATGCTGTTGGCTCGACATATTGCAGGACTGCCCTGATTATAGGCTGCATCTATTGATAAAGATGATTTATCGTGTTTCAATTGTACGTGTTGCTTGGAGGCTGATGTTGGATATACAAGAGCTCGTTTCGACATAGATGATTTTATGGCTACCGGTGCAATCGGTTTTGTGCCTGGAATACCGAGTTTGGGGAAGATTGGTGTGTGTGTCGATTTAACACTGGATGCAAATGAGAATTGAGTTAGCAATAGAAAAACGAATTGGAGCAAAATAGCAAGTACTTACGCAGGTTTGTTATTGCCTCCTTCAGTAGCACGTGAAGACTTTCTGGATGAGTGAACTTGTTTGTGTGATGCATCAAATGGTATCACGGAGTGCTGTTCCTGCGTCTCCTGACCATACGCTAGAATCTTCTTTAGTGATGCTTGCCATGGTTTCTCACATTGTTCATTTTCCATGGATTGTTGAGTAGCCGTACTGTGTTCGCCATTTTCTGGAGTCTGATTTGTCGCATTTTTTACCACCTCGCTGGACAAGATGTTGTCACAATTGGTGAGACGTTCTAAGTTTTGACCACGTCTTTCCTGACGCTGGGTTTGCCTTTGTCCGCGTTGCTCTGCATCTGCGGTGAACGACACTGACTGCGAATATTGATGGGATTTTGATCGAGCTAAGTGAGGACGTGTTTTCTTCGGAATGGGAAATCCATCAACTTCTTGTGCTGAAAAGAGACGAATAAGCCTTGGCTTCGTCGGCTCGTTAGTCCCATCTTCGATCCCAGCTAATGGCAACGAAAGATCGGGCAATCCTATGAGCGAAATATCAGCATCATCGGTGTCTTTGGTGGTCAGAACGGCGAGCTCTCGAAGCATACTGAGTCGATGTGATTCTTCCAGGATGATCTTCATCTCAATTGCATCTGCACACAAAAAGTGATTCAATAGTAAGGTGATGCTTCCTTCAACTTATCCAGTTTTTGAGGATAGTTGTCTGGAAAAAAAGCAAGTATTCTAGGAGTACATACCTACTTCTTCATGTACTGCTGGGTCTTGTTCGTAACTTAGCTCGTAGATGGTATTGCGAATATCTTTAATTATCCCATTGCAGATCCGCCCATCGGCGAGTTCTTTCAGAAATTTGGTCCCTATGGTCATCGACAATGGTCCCAACGGGTTATAAACGGGTGGTCCAATTTGTGAAGCGCGACGTGCTCCAACTCGACGCTTAATGAACGCACGAATGATCGCCTGGATGAGCACGATTCCTTTCCGGAAGGTGACGCCAGTAGTGTAAAGTTGGGAATCACCTTTATGGAGCACTTCGTGTGCAGCAGCAAGTTTGGCCTCTCGATCAGACGATTTGCATAGAACACAGAGTTGCAAAAGGAATTCCAAAGTGTCGTCCACGGCGATTCCAGCAAGAACTTTGACCGGACTCACCAATAACAAACAGGAAATGCGCTTCTCTTTGATGTTGCTCATACCAAATGTCACGAAAGCAATTGCACGTGTCAAAAAGGCTGACTATAGAATGATAAAAAGGACAATGTCAATAACGACAAGATCTCCGATGTATGGGCTACAGTTCACTAACCTTATCCTCCTTTGTCACCAATGCTGTGAACTGAAGTTGCTGATGCGTGAAAATGCCGTATTCCGATAACGTTTCCACCAGCAATTTGTGGAGGAATGTAAACGGCGGTCGCATGAGCACTTTCCGAGTGACCGCAGTAGTCTGCACTACTTCGACCAGCGCCACGTACGCTTGTTCCACGAGTGCTGTCAACATTGTTTCCTACACAACTCGAAGTTGACTAACTCTTAATGACGAGAGCTAATGAACATGGGAAAGCAGTGGAATGAAGCTGTGTATCTTCAAAGAGATAGAGGTGTTATCGCATCAACGACCGCGAAATAGCTTGACACATTCAGTCTTGACTTTGAACAGTACAAGTGTCGTTTCGTGATGTTTATTTATGGCAGCACCACTACCAATGGTTCTCGTTATTCACATTTTCGAGTCTGTCATAGCGTACTTGGACATTGCACAATAAATACCGAATCTAACATCGAGATGTACTCGATACATCATTACAACATGCGTGCATGGCGATCATACCAGGAATGGTCTTCTATGCTCTATTCTTCGTTGTATAGATTGCATACGATTGAGGCTTGCTGCTGTTGGCGCTAAGAAATGGTTCGTCCTCTTCTTGACTGGACTTCGTTTCATCAAATTTGTGGACGTGGAAAGAGCGTGCGTTTGCGATCGTAATCTTGAGGTTTTCTGTAGTACACTTTCTTGGCTTGGACGGCTTACTCGACCGGTTTGTGTTCGTCCATGTTTCTGAACATAATATTCGTAAGGTGGTGGGTGGATTGCTTGGAGCAGTGCATCAAAATCGGGACTTGTTCGCGTTCCATTAGAAATTCTAGCATGGTCTGAACTCTGTTGTAGCCGAAATCGTACAGCAGCCGCAAACTGGTCTTCTTCTGAAGGTTTTGGGTTGATTGCTGTACCGTTGGCATTTTGTGGGCTGTTGACAAACGAATCAAGGATATTATATCCAGATTGCGCCTTCAAAGGAATTGAACGCAACTCGTACGATTGCTGTGGCATATCGCGGTTTGTAGATGAACGTGACAGAGGTGGTGGAGGAGGAGGAGGGGTTTCCATCGTCTTATTGGGGGCACTTTTTTTCTTCGTCTTGACGGTGGTCGATTTCATTCGTACTTTTGTTGATGATGCCGCCTCCTGTGTTATATCAAGCAATTGCTGTTGCTGGTTCTTCTGTAGCTGCTGGAGCAATTTCTTTTGTCGTATTCTAATTTTCTCAGACAAATCTAACGATTCTTGTAAGGAATCGCAATGTACTTTCAGTTTTTCGTATGCTTGTTTGCATTTCAGTGCTTCTCCCAACTTCTTTTGCATCGTTGTGAGCAAACGTTTAGTCTGCGACATCATATCAAGTTGGTCATACCAGAGATTTTTACAGATTCTACAATCACTAAGTCGCATACACACCTTTTCCAGCTCAAACTTAAGCTGATCGCGCTCTGTGGTGACGCTGTGAAGCTCTCGCATCGTTCGAAGTGACGTGTTATGTGTCGTTCGGCTGGATTTTCCAGTGGATTGATCACTCGTATCTACAACAAGTAGCAGAGAATGAAATCAGTCAGAAATTAAATCATGACGGTACAAACGCAGTCACACCGAGAAATAACCTACTCAATCGGCTATGCAGTTTCTCAGTTGATCGAACAGGTTTCTATGGATGCAAAGAGGTTGATAGAAACAAATGCAACAATGAGAATCAGCTGATTATGTTTTCTCTCACCTTCTTGGTCGTGGTTGTGGGTGACAACTGTTTATTTCTCATATTGTTTAATCGGGCGGAATCCAGATCAATTTCTTGCAGCGGCATCATGGACTTTTTATCCGTTACCATCTTCTCCCCACCTCCTGTCGAACTGCTCCGATTGGAATTCGAGCGCAACTTCACCGTCAACGCCGCAACATCCCGCTGCAATTCACCTAATCGCGTTTCTAAACGATTGCGCCGGCGAAACTGGGATCGTGCAAATTCTGTCACCGATTGTTGCTGCTGTGATGGCGCATTTTTCTTTATCGCTTGCTGTAGCATATATCCCTCTTCTCCTTCCTCTTCACCTTCTTCTCCATCTTCTGCTGGATCACTTTGTCGATGTATCATTCCATTGATCCTCGTATTAAGCTGTAAGTCGTCTCCGTATTCTCGACTGTTTCTGCGCGGAATAGGACTCGGACCACCTTCGAAATGCCAATCTTCCTGCAGATCATCCTCACCATTTTCATTGTCATGATCATCGTACTCTGCTTGCTGGCGACGCTGGTGCTGGTCTGGGGTATGAAATGCGTCGTCATACGCATAATTTTCGGATCTGTATGTCCACGGATGTTGTGGACGCGTAGGCGCACCGTTGGGGTGATTGTGGCGTCTGGACACTCGCGCCATTTTGTCACTTGATTTGCTGGGAAATCCTTCGATCCGCGCGCAAAAATGTTCAAAGCCCGCGCTAGTTTAGGATACCTTCGCGCAACTTAACCAGAAATCTCTTCTTCAAGACACCTTCAGAACACTTTCAAGTAACATTGACAGGAAACGAGTAACATTCTGGGATACTGTAAGCGACATTTGGTTGAACTCTTGTCGACAGAATGTTTGTCACGTTGCCTTTTCAGCTTTTTCGATGGAGAATCAGGATGCGGATATGGAGGAAGCGGCAGAAAACACAAGAAATCGTGCAAGAATGCAAGCGGAGAAGACACAGTTGAGCGCCAACTGGAAATCTGCTCTATGTGTGACGTCACTCTACGATTCCTACATCCAGCTGCAGCAACAAAACGACACACTGCGCGAAGAAATGCACGAACTGAAGCACACAAACGACCTGCTTGCAAAGGAGAACCAACTGAGACGGCCAGAGAAAGCTTTCGTAAGTGATGAGCAGTCACTCCAGGAAATCCGGCTGCTACGTGCGGAGAAAGCACAAATAGAACTCGTGTTGGTACAACAAAAACAGCAGCTTGAATCGCAATTACATGAATACAAAACACTTTATCGTCAGCAAGTGGATAAGTATCAACTTAAGTATGCATTGGACCCGAACGAGCCAAAACGTGTGACATTGTCGATGCAAACACTGCAACAAACCCTTGAGAATGCTGTGCATGAGAAAGATGAAATGACGATCAAGTATGAGAAGCTACAAAAGCTATACAAGGACTTGCAAACGGAGCACATGAAAACCAAGCAGATGCTGCAGGAGAAACTCAATGAATGTGCACTACAGACAGCTGTGCGAGCCAAAAAGCGCATCGTTGAGGTGCTGAGCAGATGGTCAATTAATCGGTTACAGTATGCCTGGAAGCAATGGAACATGGCTGTTCACGCAATGGCTTGCACAGAGAAAGAGAAAGCGCTAGCTAAGCTCACAAGAGAGAAAGCAGAAGCTACTGTTGCTATAGTCCAGGCTAAGCATGCTGCGTTGCTAACAATGAGGTTAATGCAGACATCTATACGCTATGCATTTCAATCATGGCGGGATGCTGTTCGGTATAAGATATCTCTCCGATGCAAATCGCGTGAATTCTGCAGCCAACGATCGAATAAGAATGTCGGATTCTCTTTTCGGCAATGGAAAGGTTATTGCCGACGACGTCTACAAAGGAGGAAAGCTGCAGAAAAGGTGGAATGCTTAATTGGTGTTCATATGTGTCGACGCGCCATGCGGACATGGTCCAATGCAGCGTTTGTCCGGCATTACGTAACAAAGTTGTATCGCCAAGAGGAAAGTTGGAGAGAGAAATTTCGTTTATTGTCGAAGGATCTCGAGGAATGTCAGGGGCAATTGGAACATGTAAGGCAGGACTATCATGACCTATCCGCACGATTTCAAACGGATACCACCAATCACAACACAAAGCTACTACTGAGTCACACAACGACACTAGAATTACAGAATAGGCTGGGAGAGTTTTTTCGCAAGCAAAACGATCGCCAGCTGCTAAAACGCATACTCAAAAATTGGAAGTGCATAGCAGAATTTCTACAGAGCACGCGACAACGAGCCGCAATTTTCGAGGAGAAAATCAAAACGAAGAAACTACGCAATGGAATATCTGAATGGCATATCAAAGCGCAGCAACGACAACGGTGCATTCGTATTACCCGCCAGGTCTTAATGCGAATGCGTCAAGGTGACATGTTCCGTTGTTATAATGCCTGGAAAGAGTTTATTCAATGGAAGCAAGAAAAACTGGCAATAGCGAAACGTGCCTTATGCCACATGATTCATCGTCAGCTTATACTATGCATGTTTCAGTGGAACCAGTTTCGATCAAGACGCAAAATATTTCGACGGATGGTTGAAATAATCATTCATTATCGTGAAAAACAGCTGCAGCAGATTGGATATGAGAAATGGAAACACTATACAGCATTATTACGTGAGAAGCTGAGACGCCAGGAGCTCAAAGAAGTGCAGCGAATGTGGAAGAATCGACTTGTTGAGGTAAAAAAAGAAATGATTCTGGTACGACAGTATTTCTTGCGATGGTATCAGCATCTTCAGACACGAAAGAAGCGCGAACAAATGTCTATCCAGTCCATCGCTCGTTGGACCAACAATATTGTATGGAGGATGTTTGAATCGTGGAAAAGGTTTGCGGCTTGCAAAGTACACCAGCGTGAACAATTAAGGCGGTGTCTACGGAAGTACTCAATTCATCTGTTGCTCGTGGCGTGGAGGGAATGGGAGAGGTGCCATAATCTAAAGTCCCAATATGATTTACTGCTAAATGCACAAACAAATCGGGATGCCCGGATGAAGCAACTCGAAGATGAACTGAGTCAGTGTCGTGAGTCTGTGGCGGAGTACAAGCACAAATATGAGAACGAAGTACAAGAGCTTGAGAGACAACTGCTGGATACTAATAAGCGCCAATACAGATATTCGCAGGCTATGATTGTACTTTGTACTTTACGGATTCGGCAACGCATTCTGGATTCATGCTTTAAAGCATGGTTGCATCAAAGCAAAAGATGGCACTGTATTCGGGTCGTTGTTGCCTCGCTACTCTTAGATCATAAAAAGCGGGTACTTCGACAGGTTGTGAATGCGTGGAAAGCCTATCAACGACACCAAACAATACTCCGCTTGACATTTGGTAAAATGCATTCCTATTTTCGACAATTTTGCGTTGCCCAATCCTTCACAGCCTGGCGTGAAATTACTGCTCATAACAGAACTGTACGCAAATTTACAATTTTGTTTTTGAAAAAATCAGATCATCGCATTGTTCAAGAAGCATTCCATGTGTGGATACACGAGATCCGAAAAATAATCCAATTGAAAAAAGCAATGAGCATTCTTGTGCGCTCCATCCATACAAGCATGATGGCGCTGTTTACAAGGTGGTCCACATTCACTAAGATCGAGCGGGAAAAACTAGAACAAATGAAGCGAGCTCATAGACTGATTGCCATTCAAGCTAAAGTATGTCTGAAATGGTCAAGTTGTTCACTTCGTACGGTATTTCACGCGTGGAAGGCGATAGCTACGGTTCGCAAAGCTCTTCGCCGAGCAGAGCAATCAACTGCCATACGGCAACGTATGCGCGTGATGTCATCCTGCTTTTCTCTCTGGCAATTGTATACGAGGCAGTGTCATGCGCAATACAGATGGCTAAACCAGTGGGTAACGAAATTACAGAAGCGACGGACTGAGAGTGTGTTCACAAAATGGAAAATGTGGGCTTTTCGTATGCGTCAGCGAGATTTTGAGCATTTACAATTCGTTAACAGCACTCAACTGAGCGAGATATGGGAGTTAAAAAAGGAAATTGAACTGTTGCAGTTCTCAATGACTGAAAACAAACAACGGATGGAAGAGTTGAACAAACGGTTAGATCAATCCAGCATAAGCACACAACAAATGAACAGACATTATATCACCTACAGGCACTTTTCAGCATGGAAGTATCGAATCACGCTGCATCGCTCTCAGAACCGTTTCGTTCGCTGTATCTCAAGCGTTATGCATAAAAGAAAATTGATGAGAGTGTTGGCATACTGGAAGAATGACTCGCAACGTAATTGTGAAGTATATAAAATTATTGAAGCGAAGGAACGGAGATGGTTAGAGAATCGGATGCGTGTATGCTTTCGATCATGGAGCGTGGTTGTATATAAACAGCAGATGAGGAAGGCAAAGCAATCCAAGATCGAAGCAAACCATCGCAAGTACCAGCTAAAACACTGTTTCTTCAAGTGGTGTCATGTTGTTTATCGAGACCGGAAATTCAAAGACATATCGAAGACCTTAGAAGGAACATTAAGACGGTACATAGTTAAGAATGCATTTAAAATCTGGGCCAAAGCATATGCAACACAGAAGCAGATCGAAGCGAAAGAACACGAGAAACAGAAACGTATTATGGCGTTTCTGCTGGGAAGACACGAATGGGACTTGAATTGCGCGTTTCAGGCGTGGGCTTCGCATATGAGAACAAAGCGAGCCCTATATGTCCAAGCTTCACTTCTTTGTAGGTGCAAATGCCTGAAGTTAGTTCGATGTGCGTGGGAAACGTGGATAAGGGACGTACTCCTCCGTAAAGAGCAACGGCAGAGTCTACAAATCATACAAAAGGTGACACGCAAGTATTACTTGCGAAACGGGTTGTCGTGTTGGAGACAGAGAATTTTCAGGGATGTTGAAAGAAGTCTTGCTGATGAAAAGGCGATCTTGTTATGTCAATTAGAGACTGCTCTCAAGCAACTTGAACTTAAAACACACCAGATACAAGAGGTACAGAGAACTTTCGCTGATTTGGAGGGGAAACTTCAACATACAGAATCACAACTGGCGATTACTAGTTCAGACAGCGCCCACAGGATGAACTGGATTTCATTAGAGCTGCAACGGACAAAAGCAATATGCAGAATCATTCAGCGCCAACAAGTTGCTCCCGTCATAATACTCGCATTTACACGCTGGAAATGCCAGATTCACGGACAGCGGAGCCAACAGGTAGCGCTGCAGAGATTGGGGCGGATATTGCAGCGTCGTCGTCGTGAATTTGCATTTTGGACATGGAAGATGGTGTTGATGAGGATGAATCGATGGTTGGAAGTTCAACACCGAACAAGGACAGTGTACATCCGATCGATACTATTCCAATGGAAGCAATGGACAACTCGAAGCGCTAAAATTAAGCGCATACTACTGAGGCAGTTGTACATCATGATGCATCGGCAACAGTCCAACGGGAATATCATATTTGCTTTTCAGTTATGGAAGATAGCCACAGAAGCACGATATGTCACAAATCAAGTAAATATTTTAAGGCAACAGCTAAAGCACGAGGAAGTCCGTGGAGCCAAGTTGGTCAAACGACTAAAACTTGGTAAATGGTGTTGGCGAGCCTATTATCAACGTCTTTATTTAATGACCCGCTTCTTTGCCCGATGCAAATCTGTGGCAAATACTAAAGCAAAGATAGATCACGAACACACTGTGCAAACCTTGCAATCATTGAAAGAAAAAGCAGATAGCCAGGAGCTATTGACCAAGGATGCTCTAGTATTGGGTGATCAACATTTACTTGTATCATGCTGCCACGGTTTTCAGACTCTCCTTCGTCGACTTAACCAGGTTACAAGTTTGAACGATCTGTTTGCTTTTGTTACAAATACGTTTGCTCAAGTTATTCACGGAAGTTCAGGTGCGTTGTTGTTTGCATAAATTTGTTTTCACTGTCAATAGCTCACAGGATGTACTTGTAGCGATCCTGCTACTTCTTGACCCATGTAGTAACCAACTTTGGACGCAGCGCGACGACGCGAAGACTGTTCAGGTCTCAGCATTACTCGGTATTGCTGGGTACTCACTTTCCAGTGGATCGGCTCTTTTCGTAGAAGATATTTCCACAGACATGCGTTTCCATCCTATGATCGATCAGCTGGTGGTTGCGGGGTTGTCGATGGATGGTTTGTCGACTGTCACTCTTTCAACACCGAGAACAAGTGCAACTGCAATTAGCCTGTTCAGCTCACCAATCGCTGCATCCGACGGTAAAAAACATCACCTGGATTATATTGTTCCATTAACGTATGAAGTGTTCATATGCAGGCGCAATGTATGGAGTGCTGCAAATCGCTTTTCCAAAACGAATGTTGTCACCACTGGAGTGGAGAATGCTTACTGTGCATGTACAGTTGTTGGGTAGATCATGCTGTCTTTATGGTAGGTGAGAAGCTGTTGATTCCTTAAGGTGCATGTGACAAATTTCTAATCTTGTTTTGTTATGTTTACCATCGAAGTTGAACAATTGCTCTATGGCATGCTCCGACACTGTCGTGATAGAATTCGATCTCGATCTCCTGATAAATTCGCCAAGCTTTTCAAGGTTGGCAAATTTTTCAGTAGCCAACTTCAAGTATGCATGCGAAGAAATTGAATACTATGTCTTCTTTCGATTTTGTAATAGCAAAATAAAAACTGGCGGAAATATTACGTGCTACTGGAGCGGAAAGTCAGCGAAACCCAAGAGAAACTACGTACGGTGTTGCAGGATCATGAGAATCTCATTGAAGAGAAAGCTCGAATCCAAGATGCTCACAAGCGCCTTCGTCAAGAGATTGAAAATTTTGGTCGGAAAGATCAAATGATTGCAACACAAATTGCCGGCTGGAAAAGAAAAATGATAAAACTCAAGCTAGCTCTCGAAGCAAAAAATCAGCAAATTGCACAACAAGAGCAGGACAGAGCAGATTTGAGCGATGAATTTGCGCAATACCGACGTGAACAACGGGCGAAGGAGCTCCAGATGATACTGGAACAATCGTCAGCACCATTTCCCAGACATCATCGTTACAGAAGATCGGAGCAAAATGAAGAAGTTAGTAACTACGGAGTGGATGATTCTGATATATCAGATCAGCTAGATCTATCACGAGTAGAAAAAGCCACACTAAACAACCAACTAGGTCGCGCGGAAGCAGATAATCTCCTTCTTGTCAGGGCACTCGACATGGCGAGCAAGCACAATGGAAACTTGACACAAACTATGCGCTCGGAAGTGAATCGCGTCGCCACTCGGGTCAAGCAACTTACCATTTAAGTATTCCATACTATTCAGATGTTTGTGGCATCAGTGTATAGGTAGGCAGCTCTTCTCCTAGCGCTCGTCGGAAGCGATCATGAAGAATTTCTGCTAACAGTTCGTGCGTTCCTAGCGGCTCTGTAACGCGAATGTCTACGTTGGGATGGGCTGACTTGACCTCGACGAGAATTTCTTCAATATCTCCACCTCCGCCGGCATGACGGCCACAAGAGAGGAATAGCAAGGCAACTATCACAATTCCGGATGTAATCTTGTAGTGATCCAGGGCAACAGAAAGCAATGGATCATTAAAGTCATATTCAGCTCCTTCACGTCGCTCCATACATGCTGTGCCAACCATTTTGACATCATTCTTCAATAACGCACGCAGTTGTGCACCGACCAACTCTGTTGCATGATGCACTTCCGCGGTTGGTGTTCCATGGTCCAAAACAAGCACCGATATCTCTTTGTTGTCGGCAGGATTCGGCATTAACGGCTGAATACGATACTGGAGGATTTGAGCGATACGGTTATCATCAGGGTTCTCTGTGTCCACGAGACATCGCCCCACCCGAACCATTAGTGGAGCTTTCACCTTCATGGAGACCTGACTCCAGCATTTATGTAGCACTTTCGGAAGAAACTTTGTCAGCGTAGTGCTGTTGCCAAAGAAAACGGGGAGCACCACAATTTCTGTGGATTCGTCTTCACGCTTTTGTAAATGCCCCAAGATCTCCATTTCAAACGATTTTGCCGGCAAACCATGGAGCTTCGACGCATCGATGCGATGCGAAAAGCGAAAACTACACGGTACGACTGGCATATGCACCGCACGACTCACGCGCATACCAATCTGACGAAGGTCCAGGTATGGTTCAGGGCGAAGCGACCCGATGTTCACTAGCAACACTAGATGCGAGCGACTGGTCGTACTTAAGGGTACAACTGGGTCCTTCTGCGCTTCTTCTTCGAGCACTTGCGCTAATAATCCTTCACGATACGAGGGATAAGTCAGTCGGACCCCGAGCTCTTGCTTGATACGGTCGTTTTTGGTAATTTTACTCTCAGCGTAAAAGCTCTTGGCCATGGCGCTCATGACTGCCTCCGCTTCTTCCCACGTTTGGCTCGGTGGCACAGGGACACCCAGTAGTTCGCAGGCATAGGCAGTCACTTCGTCTGCAGGTGCTGGTTCATCATCGCATACATTATAAATCGCACCAGGATTGGGTTTCTCAGCGGACGCCATCAGGATATTGGCAATATCGTCCACGTGAATGCGGTTGAACAGGCGACCAGGGATGTGGATACGCGTAGCAGTACCACTACGTACTTTGGCGATGGTTCCTCTTCCGGGTCCGTAAATACCCGCGATTCGAAAAAGATGCACAGGTAGCTCCGATTGCAACCATAACTTCTCAGCAGCGATTCGCAACTGACTACGCTTCACATTAGAATACACGGGCGCCGATTCATCCACCGCAATACCGTTTGTCTCTCCATAAACGCCGATCGTGGACAAATACGCGAACCATCGCAGTGTCGGCTGAACGATTTGAACGAACGATTTCCCCAAGGCTGCTAACACCGGATCTTCCTGGCCCTCCTTACGCCCAGCGGGCACAGAATTGATAATATGCGTTACCCCTGCCAGTACCTGTTCCAGTGGCGGCTCACTGTCGCTCCATTGTGTCCCATCAAATACAAATAAGTTGTTCTTATTGTTGTTATCGGAGCTACAATGGGCAGCGTAGTGAAAATGTGTTGGATATTTTTCCGCCAAGAGTGCAGCGGCCTCAGGAGTGCGCACGGTGCCGGCGATGGTGTATCCAAGCGTGTGATGGAACGCAAGAGCGGCGCGTGTGGCCGAGTAACCCAAGCCAAACACAAATAGCTTCTTCGCTTTCTTCTCTGTAGTTTCAACAGGCGCCATCCTTTGTGTTCTCGTCTGGAAATGGTCTCGTCATAAACTCGGCCCTTTGCTTCTCCCATCCCAATGCGCAAAGGACTTGATTACTCACTCAGTAATCAGATATCCTCAGATCTGAGTAATTGATTTGCAATTTAGACCCATTCATTTTTGCTTATTTTATATATGTAGACATGGCTACACTTCTAGGGAAGCTACACTACCCTTGGCCGACGTGTCTGACTCTGCGCAGCGTAAGTGCGGCTGCGCTGGAGCAGATAATGACCGCCCCAGCGATAGTAGTACCATTGACACGCTCGCCTAGTAGCAATGTATCCCATAGGAGTACGCAGACGACATCGAGGTACCGCATAATCGCTGCTTTTCCTGCTTCTTCCAGCTGGAAACCGCGTGTGAGCAATGTCTGCCCCAGGAACGCAAAGACACCACATCCGATCATAGCGATCCAAACAACATATTTCATCTCGAAGGTGAATTGTTGCGTGAAATGGAGGTAAAATCCAGTCACTATGACGCTGAAGAGCATCAAGAAATGCACCACCACTTGCGCGTGGATGTTCGTGAGCTTGCGCACGGTGAGGTAGAGAAACGCCTGCGTAATTGCAGCCAACAGCGCCGACCCACGACCGATCCATACAGTGGCAGATGTCGTGTCATTTGTTATTTGTTCTCCGAAGAGGAAATGTGGTCGCAACACACAGACAATCCCAAAGCTGGCCACGAGTGCACACACCAAAGTGATGATATCAAATCGCTCGTTAAGCAGACACGCTCCCTGCAATAATTTGCACACAATAAGCAAATCAAGGGGCTATTTGGAGATGATGGGATATAGATTATAGGGAACGTACAAAGAAGAAGGCAAAAAGTGGGCTGGTAAAGGTGATGACGCTTGCATCCGCCAACACGAGAAGCGAAATGGCGTAAAAGCCAAAGACAACCGTTGCGAGACCAAAGACGCACTGCATCAACATCATAGCGCGATCGGCTGGCGCTACGTACAAACTCGTGCCGTTAAACCAGATGCACATCTACATGACCACAAAACAATCCGGGTCAAGTTCAAAGTACGTATTTGATAGGTTAACTGCGACAGACAAATACATACATAATTCAAGGCAAACGCAACCAAGGCGCGCCAAAAAATGACCTCTGTCGACGTCGCACCGTGCAGCGACGCGAATTTGACGCAGGTCGAGACCAAACTGAAGCACACAGCCGCCGCCGCAACGAACGCCAGCCCCTTCGCTCCATGCGCTTTCTGGTGTGGAATTACTGCACGTTTTTCTATGTACAAGACTGTATCGCTCTCACATGAGGACATCGGCAGCAACGGCGTTCGGACGTCGTTTGTTTTATCGCTCGTCATGTTATTAGTAGGTATATGTGAGACTGAATGCCAGAACAACTTCGGTGATGTTCTGTACTGTTGGATCTATAAAAATTTCTCAGAAGCGAAACTTCATGCTCTCGGTCAGCGATGATGCTTAGGCACATGGCCGCAATCCACGCTTCCAATTCGAACGCTCATTGTTGGAATGTCAACCAATGACAGGACGCCATTTGCGACTATCCCACTGTTAAACAGAGAATGAT
This sequence comes from Pilasporangium apinafurcum, assembly GCA_001600495.1. NCBI lineage: Eukaryota > Oomycota > Peronosporomycetes > Pythiales > Pythiaceae > Pilasporangium > Pilasporangium apinafurcum. The sequence goes on from BCKE01000038.1 coordinate 163,983, forward strand.
GGCAGAACATAGCCAACATTTTTATATGGAAAGATGGATTCGTGTTTCAATTATTTCTTTGGGTTTACTTGCTTTTGCCTTTGGCTCTGCGCAGCGCAATGACAACCACACAAGAGCAAATGATTACAGCACCAATAATGCTCCAGTGATTGATCTTCTCATTCAGCAGTAGTGCGTCCCACAGAAACACACATACCACGTCCAAGTAACGCATGACAGACGCAATTCCAGCCTTCTCTAGTTGGAAGCCTTTCGTCAGCAGCATCTGGCCGGTGAATGTAAATACACCACTGCCGATTGCTGCGCCCCAGCCTAGCCACGTCGTTGGCAAATTGACATTCTGTATAAAAAGAAAAGATTTGCAGAGCGATTAGTCATGTGAGACTGGTATGTAAATATACATATGAAGAGATCGCAGAATGCTTTAAACAGTGCAGCCCATTCGTTAAGATCTCAAAAGACGTACCCGCTGGAAGATGGCAATATAAAGAGCCGAACCGATGATACTTGCCAGTAAAAAATAGTGAACGATCACCAGAAAATGGATTTGCTTGAGCTTCCGAACTGAAATGAACACGAATGCTTGCCCAACAGCACCCAGTAACGCTGATCCAATGGCCAGCCAAGATCCATCGTTCTCAGCTGTAGCGTGGCTGTTGCCAAAGATAAACTCTGGCCGAACAACACAAATGAGCCCACCAAAGGACAATAATGCACATACAAAACTCGGCCAATCAATGCTCTCGCCGAGGAAACAGAAGCCAAGAAAGAACGTAATGACCGGGCTTGTAAAGACAATGACGCTAGCGTCTGCAAGCACCATTTGCGAAATGGCGTAAAACGCAAATGAAATGGACAAAAACCCGGCCAAACAGCGCAAAAACAAAATCGTGCGGTCTTCTGGTGCAACATAGAATGACTTGCCCTCATACAGAATGAACGCCTAATCGATTTAATTACACACCACAATTAAGCTCCTCCATCTGAGTACGAGCGGTCAATGAGAATACTTACATAATTTAGAATGATGCCGAAGAGTGACCGCCAAAAGATGGCTTCCATGGACGACATAGTATACGTATCGTACTTGATAAAGGTCGACATGAGGCTAAAACAGACAGAGGATGCCGCGACATAGGCGATACCGAGCAGTCCATTTGGAGATGCTGACTGTGTCAGCAAATCTTTCACCGAGGATTTGGTCGTTGGGAGGAGCGGCCGCAATTCTTCGCAGGGTGTGTGTGGCGCCATCGTTGTTTAAGAGAATGGATCTATTGGCACAAATCGAATTCTGTCGGTTGAGACAAGAGATGTTGCTGTGTCCGGCACATTAAAGCAAAGAGCACGAAAGAAAAAAAAAATTGTGTACTGTCACAAGGATCAAAACTGCAATTTAATTGAGGAAAACACGGCATTTCATTGGCCGAAAAAAAATTGAGATCTTTGTGTGGGTGCAACAAAACGGAACACGGTTAGGGGTAACACTTACGATGGTGGCTACCCAATGCGACCAAGATACAGATTCCGAAAACGAACATGTGACCGATGAAGAAAGACTGTGGGATAACTTCAAGTTGAGAAATCCAACACGGATCACAACTTCTTACGCTGCTCAATCGGTGTTCGCTCTGCGCAGCACAATGATAATAGCACATGAACAGATAATCACAGCACCCACGACACTCCAATGGTTAATCGGCTCTCGAAGTAACACTGCGTCCCAAATGAACACGAAAACCACATCCAGATACCGCATAACCGACGCAATTCCTGCCTTCTCCAACTGGAAACCAAGAGTGAAAAATGATTGCCCCACATACGTGAACACACCACTACCGATGACTGAGCCCCATAACTTCCAGTTGTTGGGAATCACAAAGACACCTTGGAAGAGGAAGATATACACCAGCGATGAGAGCGAGCTAAAGAGCATAAAATAGTGGATGATTGTCATGGCATGTAGCCCCTTGAGTTTGCTGACGTAAATGTAGACCAGCGACTGGCCGACAGCTCCCAGCAACGCAGAACCGATCGCTAACCACGAGCCGGCCGCCGACATAGGCGAATCATCGTCTCCGTAGCCAAAGATGAACCCTGGACGTACCACGCAGATCAAGCCGCCAAATGACATGAAAGAACATACCAGACTGGGCAGATCAATGGACTCTTGCAGAAGACAGGCACCCTACATCAAAGAGATAAAATAGGCATAGTTAATATTCACTAGGTTAGCAGTGGTCTGCTGTTGGAAACGTACAAATAAGAAGGCCATGATGGGGCTGGATAGGATGATGACACTGGCGTCCGCTAGCAGCAGTTGGGAGATAGCATAAAATGCAAATGAAATGGACGACACACCGAGAATACAGCGAATTAGGAGTGTCCAGCGTTGCTCAGGAGGTACATAGAGGTTCTGTCCTGAGTATATTATCCGAACCTGGCAACATGGAACAGCAGAGGTTAGCAAACGTACACACTCTTTCTACAAACCGATTGGGATACACATTACATAATTGAGCAGAAGTGCCACAAATGAGCGGTGGAAAACAGCTTCCATTGACGTCATGTAGTAAGTGTTGTATTTGATGAAGGTTGACATGAAGCTGAAGCAGATTGCCGACATGGCTACATAGGTGATGCCAAGCAGTTTGTGGTGCTGGGTCTCGACTTTGGTTGCCATCGTTGTGGGCAGAAGCTGCTTTCGTTCATCATGTCTGCCGGACATGGTTTCAAAGTAAGCCGATGGTAATGATGGAAATATCGCGCGCGATCTTGGTGGCCGAATCAGTTGTGTGGCTTTCGGGATGAAGCTGCAGCGTTTAGAAAGTTGCAGTCCAAGGAAGAATGGTGATCATGGTGCGTTTGCCCAAACAGGTTTGTGACATTGTACGATACGATTTCGCCCGTAAACACCAAAAATAAGGGCTGCATGGATTTTATTTTCGTGACTTCAGTGCCTCTTACTGCTGAAATGAAGCCACTTCGACAATGTAGAATGCGCAAACACATTTGAATAAGGAGCCACAAAGGATCAACTCGAAACTTAGCGCATATCTGTTGTACCAGCACGAACGATACTACAAGTGCGGCAATGGAAGTAAATGGCAAGACTCAGTATTCATGTCCAGCCGAGCATACAGTATAGTAAGAAAACTACACCATAAAATTTGCATCACTACGGAGTTCAGTCTATTATCATGCAATAATGGCAGGAGTCCTATGCGCTAGTACTGCAAAGGTGCAAGTAGCAAAAAGAGGTGCCTCACTATCTTCGTATTGCAACTGTTCAGACACGCATTTTGCGTATGGCAATCACCAATGCACAGACGCAGATGATGACAGCACCGATGATGCTCCAGTGGTTGATCTTCTCCTTTAAAAGAAAAGAATCCCACACGAACACGCAAACAACGTCTAAATAGCGCATCACCGATGCAATGCCTGCTTTCTCCAATTGGAAGCCTTTCGTAAGGAACATTTGGCCGAGAAATGTGAAGACACCACTACCAACTATAGCGAACCACTGTGCAGCATCCACTGGAATAACAAAGACCTGATCACACAACCGGGATAAAAACAGATGAGGACAAGAGAGGACAATATACTGATCGAAAATGAGGTTACTTACACGTTGGACAACGATGATGTAGATCAACGACATGATCGTACTGAAGAGCATAAAGTAGTGGATGATTACGAGCACGTGGAGTCCCTTGAGTTTGCGCACAGTAATAAACACAAATGACTGGCCGATGGCACCCAAGAGCGCCGATCCAATTGCTATCCATGATCCATCGGTGTGAGCAGTGGCATGGTCATAACCAAAGAGAAAACCAGGGCGAACCACACACACAAGTCCACTGAACGCCAGCAACGCACATACAAGGCTCGGTGGGTCGATGCGCTCCTGCAAGAAGCAAGCACCCTATCCATGTGTCCATAATATTTAAATAAGTTTGGCAATCAGACGTTTAGGTAACTAAAATCAGAAAATACACACAGTATACTCACGAAGAAGAAGGTCAGGACGGGACTAGTGAAGACGATCACACTGGCATCAGCAAGTACCATTTGCGAGATGGCATAAAAAGCAAACGAGATGGACGAGAATCCAGCAAGACAGCGCAGGAACAGAATTACGTGCTGATCTGGAGGGACATGCATACTTAATCCGTTGTACCATGCGCATGCCTATTCCAGTTAAAACGTTTAGTACAGAGCCATACACAGCAGATAATGAAGAGAGCATTTTAGAGAATACATACATAATTGAGAGCAAATGGGATGATCGAGCGCCAGAAGACGGCTTCCATGGATGTCATGGAGTACGTTGCGTACTTGATAAATGTAGTCATGAGACTGAAGCAGACGGCCGAGATCGCCACGCACGCGATGCCTAACAGTGCATGCGGTTGGTTTCCAAGCGTCTTAGTTTTTCCTGTTGTCACGATTGGTAGCAACGGCGCTGATTCTTTGCTGTTCGCGGCATCGGCGGCTGTGCACGCGAGCATTGGGTCATTTTGTTGTGCAGTCATGGCAGCGCAAACGAATGACCACACTGAAACCATAGCGTCATTTGGTTTCTTTAAATTAATATTTGAATGGATGTTATTTTCAAAGCTCTGGAATCTGATAACGACAGTATTTTTTTTTAGAATTCGTACTTAACCGTTCACAATACAACTGTATTTTTGATAATTGAATTGATTTTCAATTTGCATATCATATTTTATCAATACTGAAGGATTGGTTTCGAGCCAAAAACGACGGTGGTTATGAAGAGAAAAGCCTTGCGAACCACCGTGTGTGCATCGAAATCATCCATAAAGCCTCGTGAATCTCGTAAACTACAGGCAACTGTGTGTCTGTCCTGAGCATAAGCATGAGCGATCTGATGAGAGGTACATGCGTCAGCCTGCCTTGCCATCGCTGTGATTCGTGATCAAGCATAGCTTGTAGTAAAGAATGGTGATACTTGCCCGTCACTCTCGGGGGGATGACACAATGCGAATCATCAGTTGCAGCTGAGATGGGTAGTATGATTACGAAAAAGCTTCACCAAGAGACTATCCTTTCAAGGTGTGCATCACTTGGCTAGCAATTTCGCAACAAACTACTGGCAAATGGCATACATCATATTCGTTCACTCATTATGCTTTCGTCGTGGGTGTTTGCAAACGGACGCTCACGCTGGCGTAAGAGCGCAATTCATCAAGGAAAACGTAAAGAGTTTAGGCAGTGTACGGAATCAGCATCACCCAACCTTGTGGTTCAGCTTTTCATGCGGCACAAAGTCCTAAAGCAGATGGTGGATGTGTAAAATCGCTTTGGGTAGATTATCTCATGCTTGGGTTGTTCTCTAGACGAAGCTAAAATTATAATAGCATGTGAATAGGCACTTTCTTTAATCGACCAGTTGTTTTCCTGCTTCCTGGCGTCCGTCTACACGTACATGTTCCTGCTTAACATTCAATTTCAAAGACCCACATATTCAGTTACCACAGTGGAATCTATCTACAAATCGCACCCTTTTCAACACGACGTTCTCCTATGACTAGCTATATACTAGTATCCCGGTTGATAATGGTAGTGTGCTCCAAGCAACTATGAATTCGCTTCCATGGCAGCATGTGATGAAGAGCAACTTTGATCAGTGCATCATACCAGCAGAGTATCTCAAAGCTAAATTGTATGCATTTTGAGAATCTTCAGTTTGTTTGTTTTTTTTCTCAATTATTGATAGTGATTAGGGTTGATATAGTGGGACGAGAAGCTACCGCCTGACGAATAGGAAGGAAGACTGACGAAGCGTGGCGAGTTCGTCTCGATAGCAGTTTTACATTACGACTACCTGCTGCCTGCTGCTGATGAACCGAGGAGAGCAGATGGCTGCATCGGAGATTTGACATCTAAACAACCATCCAGGCAAGTATGATGCGCTACCCCTGGCTTTCTCAGTTCGCAATTTGCCCAAGCAGCCGCACATAAAAAACAATAATCAACTCTCTCAAGATGTCGCCTATGCCACCGTTTGCTGCTGCTCCCAACAACACCGACAGCTCTGGAACTTTCTTCTCTGCTGGTGGTGGTACTGGTCCTGCAGGCTCTGTTCCAACCACCACCACTGTGTTGGTGACAGGTGCGGCTGGCTTCATTGGCTTCCATACCTGTGTTGCGCTTTTGGAGCGTGGTGACAACGTCGTGATCATTGACGAAGTGAACGACTACTACGATGTCAAAATCAAGCAGTCGAATCTCGACTACTTGACTGCCACCTATGGTGCTGACCGTGTTCAAATTTACATTGGCGATCTCTGTGATGAGTCCCTTGTGCGTCGCGCGCTTAAAGAAACACATCCAACATCCATGATTCACTTGGCTGCTCGCGCGGGTGTCCGACCGAGCATTGACAATCCACTGCTCTACATCCACTCGAATGTACAGGCTACAACTGTGCTACTGGAAATGTGCCGCCACTTCGGCATTAAGCGATTCATCTACGCGTCCAGTAGCTCTGTCTACGGTGGAAGCAAGAAGTCGTACTTCAGTGAAGAAGATGTCGTCGATTTCCCCGTGAGTCCATATGCAGCCACGAAAAAAGCGTGCGAGTTGCTCGCACACACGTATCATCATCTCTACCAGATCGACTGCATAGGACTGCGTTTTTTTACGGTCTACGGCCCACGCGGCAGACCAGACATGGCACCGTTCAAGTTTATGGATCGCATTGCCAAGGATATCACCATCGAACAGTACGGTGACGGAAGCTCCTCGCGCGATTATACATATATTGACGACATTGTGCAAGGCGTGTTGCTCAGCCACGATAAAGCCCGGGGCTGCGAAGTGTTCAACTTGGGCAATGGGTCGCCTGTGTTATTGACGGATTTCATCGCGACGATCGAGACGCTCGTGGGCAAGAAAGCGACCATCAAGATCTTGCCAGATCAACCAGGTGATGTGCCTCGAACTTGCGCCGATGTGTCCAAGGCACAACGTCTACTTGGCTACCAACCGACGACACCACTGTCGGTAGGGTTGGCGAAGACCTGGGCGTGGTATTCAGAGTTTTACAATCCCGCGACCACTGATTAAAGAGGAGTTTTGTTGTTGATGTCAAATGAGCTCCTCTAGTAGCGTTTTTTTGGACAAAGAAAAGAGAAGGAGCTGTAGAATTACGCATTACATGGTGAACAATTTTGGACCCAGTATATATTGATATATGTGTAATCAAAGCAAAGATCTTTGTATTTTGTTTGGTAAGGAGATGTAGATTCTTGTACGTTTTATTCTTGAATATGATCTCGTCAGGTAGAAGCGACAGAGGATCTATAGTATGTGGTACATGCTTAGAGGATGGTAGTCAGACAGACACCGCAACACCTGTGGTTTCGGAACAAACGCATTCAATGGCTATATGGATTTGCTAATTGATCCACATCCAAGTCGACAATTGGCACGTGCATCCACCCGATCATTTCTGAAAAAAGTATCTTTTCTAGTCCCCAGTTGTTTGGGTGCAGAGTGATCTCACTTCAACAATTATCGTTTTTGTGAAGATGGTTATTGTAATATAATTTTACAATAATAGCCTTGACATAGTTTAGCTCCATGGAGAAGCAATCACATGAGGGATGTGAGCTCGTTCGTGCTCTTGCGGCGACGCATGGATTTTGACAACGCCGAGTTTTTTGTCTCTCCTAAAGGCCGTCGCATTGGGGGCAGGGCGTCGTCTGTGTCAAGCACATCGTTCATCACAATTGTATTCAAACCCGAGTGATCGGATAGAGAATCGGAGAGGATATTGGCTGACGCAGGATTAAGCTCCACCACGCCAATGGTTTCAGCACGTGATGGGGAGGGGGACTGCGGCTTGGTAGACATAGGTGTGAGATTGGGGAAGAAACACTTGGCCACATCCACTTTCAAGTGCAACACATTGGGAAACCCACGTCTCGTACGGATATTGCCCTCGCCACAGATAACTCCAAAGAAGAGGTAGATCTGCGGACGGAGGTATAATTGATTATTTATTGTCTCTTCCATCTGGAATTCCTCTCGGACGAGGCTACAGGCTCGTATGGGAACATGGAGCAATTCTTCCAACATCAGTCGGTGATAGACCGGGTCAGAAGCAACAAGGGGAGTAATGTCCAGGTCATCAATAGAATCAACAGGAGCGACCCCAGACTCTGTTGACATATCTTGAGGCATACGGATGCGGAAATAGATCAATTTAATCACCAAATACACACCGATAAGCAACAGGCTTTCCCCCAGCAACTGAAATAATGGCATATAAATGCTATGCAATGTCATCCACGATGTTCCTAGATGATAGTCGAGGTCTTCGTTATACGAGTTGGCGAAGGCAACACGACCGGTGAACGCCTCGTTGTCAAGCACTCGCTGGTGCTCATGCGTGTGCTTACTTGTGGCAATGCTCGCAGTCGTCGCTCGCTCTGCATATACCACAAATGCAGATAGCAGCAGCACTTCCAGTGTACTCACAAAGGTCTTAGTGGTAATTGTGTACGCCAATCGTTCGCTCATCGATGCAATTGCGTCCCATAGAAAGTTGAGCAAGCATATGACCATCATCCAAATACGTATTGCGCTCAATAGTCCATCCACACCACCGATAGTCTGGTCGGTCCACGCCCACGCACTGCACAAGGGCAGTGTAGTCATCCACGAGAGAAATCCAGATAGAATTGTCAACATGACAATTGGAGTGCTACGATAAAGTGAACGGTAGAGCAGGATCCAGCTGTAATTTGGCGTAAAATGGTCCTCAGATCCCTCATTTGATTGAGTGTAGTGCGAAAGTGGCCATCCAAGCGCCCGTATCAATTCTTTAGCACTCCGCGCAGTCACCACGAACAGAGAGAGATCGACTAGCACCATGATCCCGTACAAATGACCGAAGCTGGCGAAATTGATGCTTGTGCGATCTGTCACTTTAATTTGTTGTTGGGCGGTTGTGTCTACAACCAACATAAAGTTACTTTGTGCATTTTGCCGAATGACAAACTCGAGTCCCATGAGTTGCAGCGTATCGACCGTTAACCATGCCAGCTCTCGGTGAAAAATGGCAAATGATGTCGCGTAAAAGCCCACAACTGCAGTTTCAAAGCGATTGGGACTGGCGCATGCAAATAGATTCGGCTCGTAGACACCGGCGCCACTAGGTTGGAACGCTTCGGTGCAAATCACGTCAGTCAACGGGTAACTGCGACTGAGAAGGTCGAGCATCTGGATGAGTTCCTTCTCAGCGTCCGAGTTAATTGGTGTGATTTCCGTTGGTTTCATTGGTTTGTCCCAAAGACGATACCGTTGAGAGAAGTCGGTGACGAGCGGCTCCTGACAGAGTGGAGGACGACGATGTAGGAAGAGCAACTTGCAACTTACATACGCAATGGCATCCACTCGTACATTTGCACTAAAGAGCACTTCTGGAGCGATATAGGACTTTGAAGGCAGACCCAGGCGGCAATCCCTGCCGATAAACGTGTGAAACGTCTTGGCAGGTGCAAAGAGGGTCTCGCATAGCGCATAATACGATGTCCATCCTGTCAAACGCTCGAGCTCTTGACCTGAAGTCGGTCTATTTTTCATGAGTGGCGAAACGAGCGGATCGTTATAGGCAATAGAGGTAGTTGAGCTGGTTTCAAAGGAGAATGAATCAGTCGGTCCAAGCCATATCAGTTTTAGCCACAGATCACGGATATCAAGGACATAGAAAACCGTGAGCATCAATAGCTGCAGTACTGACAGCAACCAGTTCATTATGAGAGCTTCGCGTCGCTTCCACTTGTTCGCTTAACTTCACAGCCACAGGAGGACGGCTCGAAACGACGCCAAAGTTTGTATTGGCTAGCATGTCTGTTTATCGAATTTGAAGTTTAGGGTCGATAGGGTATGCTTTAGCCTTTATTCTCCCATTTCTCCCACCGGTGGGATATACTTTGACGTTTTTTTTCTTGCTATCGATAAAAACTTGTTTTCAATTCTCCGCAATGAGCTCTTTTCTCCACTATCCTTCTTTTCAAGAAAGGATAGAAAGCGATGGCAGTACATGCCTAAGGAGATCGACATTGGTTCCGGTCTCAAGGATACCAAGTCAGGACTGTCCAAATTGGTCGAAATGGCACGTAAAAGGCAGATCTCGAGGATTGTGGTTACCATCCAAGACCGATTTGAGTACGGACTCCTCGCACAAATATGTGAAGAGCATAGCATCCAAATCGTGGTTCACGCTGATCAAACGATGCAAGATAGAGAAACCAATTCCAAACAGCATCTTGAAAGTGAGATTGTATCCAACGAAGGAACAGAAGCAACTTCTCAACAAGATGTTTGGTATCAGAAAGTCTTGGAGTGTCCTCACTGACAGAGATATCAACGCTGCTAGAAACATCTTTTTCAAGAATGGACACCTCCAGCAGCGTCCCATGAAAGAGAAAGACATGACGGCACTTCCTGACAATTACGTTCCCGATACTGTCGTTGGGATTGACCCTGGTACGTGGTCGCTCTGCACTGCCATTCATGTGCGAGAAGCTGATGTGGAAGAGAAGAAAGCGAAATGCAACGGAAGGAAACCCAAATAGAACCAAGCGAAGGAGCCGAAGCAGAAACGACGAAAGAAGCGGAAGAAGAAAAGGGAGAGGAGACACAAGCACGGTGTTCGACGCAAGCGAGCCAGTAACCAACAGTACGGCATTCAACAGATGTCTACGCGAGAGTACAGGCATCTTGCCGGGATGAACAAGTGTACATTCTAGCACGAGAAATTGAAGGAGCGGGAACATGAGTATGGAAGGATTATCCGGGAGATACCTTCGTTCAAGACAGCGTCGTATGAGCAGTATATGACAAACGTCAAATACGTGTGGAGACATCTCGATTTCTTGGTGAGCTTTCGTGCATCGCATCCATTTCGTAAATGGCGTTTCCTTCAGTCGAGACTTAGTCAGAAGACATTGGCACATCTGGCAAAGCAGTTGGTACCCACGCCAAATCCTCAGGTTGGCATTGACCTCGGTAATTGGAGTCAACAGAACTTCGTCAAGGGTTACGCTCATGGACCCGTGAAGTGATTCACATGTAAGCTGGCAAGGCGTGCGGCCGTGCTGCAGACCAACGAATACTACACGAGTTAACGATGCTCCGAGTGCTACTAGCAGCTTGAGGAGACGCCATTTTTGATAAAAAAGGCTGATGGAACCGCAAGCATCAAGTTTTCCCTCCAGGTTCTTCGCTGTAACAACAGCGAGTGCAGAATCACGTGGGAACGAGATGTGAATGCGTCGAAGAACATCCTTACACTCGCTATGTGTCTCCTACATGGACTTCCAAGACCACCAGAGTTACGACAGGGAGAAAAGAATGTAGGAAAAGTATCCGTGGACAGTGGGGGAGTCAGTCGACTTTTCAAATGTGTCCACACGGTCAGGCTGTATTCTGGTAATCGCCATTAGGGAAAAGATACATCTACAGGTTCAAGTAACCAATAGCACTAGCCAACGTTTTTGATTGCTTTGCAAGACCTTGGTGTTATCAGTGTTTCTAAGGTAATGACGCGCCCAGGTGCTACACTTTGACGTAATACCGTATTCATGTAAACATGTACTATATGGCTTTTGGCCAGCCGTAAACAACATGAATTAGAACAAGAGAATGGTCATTTTTGTGTTATTCACCTTCGTACGTAATGATTGCGAGCCACAAATCCTATCCACGGATCCCTGGTTTCGCGTTACTCACAGAGCCACATACACTTCGACGATTCTTCTATAGGGCATGGTCATGGCGAGCACTTTAATGGCTTCCTGCCCTCTATAAACGGACCCATTTGTGAATTTATTCTTTTCCTTTTCTTCAGCGTTAACACTATACACCAGTCGAGCGCTAAAGATTCACCGCATCCAGAAAAATCGAAGTGTGCGATGTCACGGGAATCCTCCAAAAGCAGACGAGGCGGAGAATAATTCATGTTATAGTCACGTATTTAAGAAAAGAAAACTGCCAATCAATTGTAGAATTACGTAAATAACTAAAATCCCGCAAACAAAGTGTAGCCAGAGGTTGATTTGTCTGTGTTGCCCATCACATGAAGGAACCGACATATGGCGGCCGTGAGTACAAAAAATGAGAAGTGCTCCAATCACATCGACATTGTTTCTCTGGTGGGCAGTTCGGTCATTTCTCCTTCTACAACATTTATCCAGAGTGACTGTGGTTTTAGCATTGCACCCCACAAACCAAGCATGAGTACTCCTGTCGTCGCGACACCATCCAGTCGGGATGTGGAGATCCGTTTGTCCATTGAAGACCAGTCACATTACGATGCGCTCGTGAGTCGATTCCTGGCGAAATCGGTTAAGAAATATGCAAAATTCGGTGGCGATCTTGCTGCCCACAAAGATCAGTGGTCAACTGTACGCAAGCGCCGCAATATGACTGTTTACCGTCGTCACAAGAAGAATACCGATGATGATTCCAATAAAGCGAGTAACTCGAATACCCACGTCACGACGATGCTGGGCACGGGGACGATCGATGGATCTCTGGAGGAGGTCATGGACGGGCTCTATTGTGACAATACCGATGATCTGCGCGTGGTAAAGGTCTTGCTTAAGTACAAGTTTGTCGACGGCGCTGTATTTTACGTCAGTGAGCGTCGTACAAGTGACGCACCGTATCGGTTCGCAGGCATCAAGTGGACAGCCGGAAAAGCAGCCTGGGGGCTAGCACAGCACCGAGATCTGCTCACTTACGAGGTATGATTTGTCGTTTACTCATATTTTTATTGGATATATAGTCACCGTTTATCATTCTCTACGTATTATTCGTTTAGCGCATGGGCACGGTTCAGAGTCCAAATGGAGAAGAATTAGCTTACCATGTTTTGCAATCTATTGACCGCCCCGAGTGGCCAGCGGATGCGATCAAAGGAATCAAACGCGCACGCACAGCAACATGCTATCTCTATCGCCAGCTGCCGCATCAGAAGAACCGCGTGCAGTGCTTTCTCTGGGGAGAGTTTTACAACATTGGTTCCGTGGGTAGGCGCGTGGGCGAATATGTGATTGCAGGAACGTGGCTCAACGTCGTGCGAAGCGCCGATAGCGCGGCTGCCAAGAAATACACACAGATGCTGGCAATGTCTCGTTCATGGCCCGAGAGTTTGTCCTGCTATATTTGTCAAGTCAAACCGTTCTTGTCAACATTTCCGCAGTGTGCAAGCTGCTGCGAGGTATGTGCATATGCTTGTATGCAAGTCAAAGCGCAGACAACGTTATAATTAGGTGTGTATGTCGTTTTTCTAGACTGTCTGCAAGCACTGCGCATCAAAGCGACCGATCTTCAAACTCGACGTCCGAACACTGCGGCCGGTGGAAGAGTGGTTTTGCAAGAAATGCGGCAATGAAACAAACAGTTCGTACATCATCAAATCCAGATCTGCTTCACAAGAACAAGTTGTGACGCTCACTCCACAACGGTCAGAAAGCGTTTTCGAGTCAACACCAAAGCAGAGAGGGTTGTGGGATCTAACACCACATCAACAGTTCCTAGTGGACGCCATGATTGTGGACGAGGATGTGGTGACTGGTGTGCCTTATCATGGTCAAGCTCCGTACTCAGTAGATCCGATGGTATTGGGTGAGAAAAACAAAGAAGCAGATTGCTTCGCACAGACAGTATACAGACCAGTCACTACAACGATGGTATCACCAGAGGCGAGCACATTCCCTCCTCCCCTTCGCGAATTTGCTCGGGGGGAAGGCAAAGATCGACGTGGTTCGTCGATGTTAAGCATGCAGTCCACTGTCAGTAGTTCAGGTTCTTATACGGAGGCATTGAACATGGGTGTGAGTCCGAGTAATAGCACGATAACTCCCATTGCAAGGAATCGGGCAAAGACGCGTTTCAATAACAGAAGTGCTGATTATCGGAACGATCGTGACGGGTTCCTTTCGGATTTATATGTCGGTCCAGTCAACATTTAAGAGAAACATATACGTAGATGGTGTGCGCGCGTGAGCGCTTGTTCATACAAATTGTTGGTGGGTATTGTTGCGAAATCCCAAAAAAGCAGACGCGAACTTAAGGAAAATAGATTTATTTACGAGATATTAATAAATAGGGATTATAAAAAAAATAGGACATTATAATTGAAAAATAAAAAAACTAGGACATTCCAACAATAAATAAAAGAAATAGGACATATGTATACCAATTATCTGGATTCCGTATAAATATACATAATTGTATATTTCAGTATACAGTTATGGTTTGCCTATGCAAAAGCGCCTACTATCTAATGTAATGGCAATATAAAAATCAAGTATACAAATATCAAGATGCGATCCCAAAAGGGACTGCATCGTGCCAGTCCGACACTAGGAAAATTCTCTTCCATATGAAAAGTTGCAATTGGAGTCCCCATTGCGCGACCATGTTGACCAAAAGCCTAATCAAAGCTTGACGGTAGGATGCGAATGCACATAGCTCATGCGCTTGTAGAAATCGCTGAGGGTAGTGACGTGGAAAGTTGGAAGCTGCTCCAACACTTGGTTTCGACTGTAGTAAGGTACTTCTATGTATATTTATACGTATATCAGGATACTTCTATGTATATTTATACGTGTAGCAAAGTACTGCTATATATATTTATACAGAATCCAGATAATTAGTATACATGTGTCCTATTTCTTTTATTTATTGTTGGAATGTCCTAGTTTTTTTATTTTTCAATTATAATGTCCTATTTTTTTATAATCCCTAATAAATAACAGATACTGCAGTGCTGCGTTAATTAAGGTTATCGTAATTAACGAGCCAATTTCCATCTTTTACAATCCGGATGAGTCGATTGTTGTACCACATGCATATCCTCTCGATCACATGGAGCTCTCAGCAATGCATGGCAACATGATTGCCACTTTTGCTCTTCGTTTGTCCACTTTACACACCAGGTCAGCCTGAGCAGGGTGCTAACCCATGCGTTGTTGATTGTGCTCTCCGGAAAAGCAGGTGGGTTACGACAAACCTTGTTGTGCAGTTTGATGGTACGATCGACCGGTAGATCTGGATCTCCATGTACAAACTCAAACGCGCGGATATCTGTCGTTATCTCAGATTATCAAGATTTGCCACATACGAACTAAAGGACTCAAGCCATCTATCTTCTTCTATGCATTATATTTGAGTCATTTTTTTGTCTTTCTTTGGGTCATGCAAGCATATGGGCACGACAACCGATTTCAATGGGAATGAGCTGCCGTACTATCTACTGCAGTTGATTGATCGATTGGAATGGCCCGCCTACGAGTTCGTCATTGAAGCAATATAAGATTTCTATATCCTATGATTTTTCTCGGAGTGTTGTAATTTGCACTAGCTTGTTAGTGTGGAGAACGATCTACGCTTTGGTTGCTTGGAAGAAGCTCAAAGTAAACAGATAAAGGTTACACTCATCCGTTTTCGGAATTATAGCAGTGAGGTTGTTTATCACCTCAGTTTTTGATTTCGAGTACCAATTCATTCACTTTCCTCATGAACACCTTGAGTCTCCTCTTTTTCTTCACTTGGTCGATGAATAGTCTCAAAATGTTTATTGCGGCGTTGATGTCACGGTCCCACAATATGCGATGTCATTCACTATTTTTGCAGTGCCGCACACCATAAAAACCCTTACTGCCAATTTCTTCGTCAAGGACGAACCCCCTCATCTTCTTGTGACAAGCACAACACAGCTTGCTCGTCCTGAACTCGTCCACATCAACAACACGACATCTGGAATCAATTTTCTTCCGTAGGGTCATTATGAGAACATTAATGTTGCCTTTAACTGAGCTTGCGAAACTTGCGTTTCCATGCGCGAGCATCTGGCCGAATAAGCTATACTGAGTTTGGGTGCTTGCACGGACCAGCAGTGAAACAGCACTCTTGATTATCTTGCCTTGGTGCTTTTCGAAATAGTCACTGTTGTGAAGACGTATCTCCAGGCGCATCCACTTACACAATCAGGAGTAGAACGTCAATCGGTTGCTGACTTGAAAATTCTGTCTTGCTTGGTGAGCGATCATATCCAACATTTGAGTCACATAAGATTTCTTCTCTGTCGGTTCGTAAACTGAAGAGTGCTGGGTCATGTAAATATTTCGACTGGTTTCCAATTCAGAATGGACCTATTCGCTGCCGGCCAAGTTGGCTATTGCAGATGTGCATCGATTGAAGAAGTTATTATCCAATGGAGGAAGTTCTCCGCCAGCTTCTAATAATCGCCGAACATGGACGGATGCCAGCATAGATGCCTCATATGCTATTCTTGAACAAAGTACCACAGCCTCATCAATCTTTTCCGCCATTCTTTTGTCTTTGCAGAACTTTCGCCATCTAGTCTTCACAATGGTGTATACGCTTTGCTTTTGTCGAACTTTCCGTTCCGCAAAATCCGGGCGGTCTCTCCGCTTTTTAGTGATGTTCTCTTTAATACCATCGCTCGTTGATACCATTTTATCACAATGTTCAAAAACAAGGACGCTTCGTAGTTGGTTTGGTTTTTTCGGTGCCTTTGATTATGCTGTTTCTCAAAGCTGCAGTTCTTTCTATCTTGGCAAATGGTGTTGAAGTAACACTCAATGGATGGCTGCTAGGACGTGAGGTAGTAAATACTTCAATTCAATACGCTTCGCTATTGAGAAGCCGGAAACGATTCATTCAAGAGTTGATTTCTCTAACTCCATATATCTTAACCTTTTTTCCCCACCCAAGGTGTATAATTTCATTTTTCTGGAAACGCGATTGATCGTTAATATGGCCTTTCAAGATGATTGCGCACATAACAAAAGCCACGAAGGAGTCTCTCCATCCAATGAATCCTAAAGTCTACTCTCAAGACAATCTTAGTTTTAATCTTTATTTCCCACATCATTTGTACAACGCGTTGTACAAGTGGGGAATAAAGGATAAAGATCGGCCCTGAGTATTTTTTTCCAATATTTACCATATTTAGTATATATTGGATATTAGTGAGGCGTCACGCACCCAAGTCAATGCACTGAAAGTTTATTATGCTCCAATTTTAGCCAATGAGATGCGTGTATATTTTATATAGAATACGTCTTGTGTCCATTTCAGGAATAAGCGCAAACTTAATCTAAACAGTGCAGATGAAGTCAAAGAGATCATCGGACAGCGACGTCGATCTTGAAGTGGCAATGGACCAAGCACGACTAGTGATGGCCACTGAACAACCAATAAAGGGTGGTGCAAGTAAGGAAGTCAACGCGGCAAGCAATCGTTTCCCATTCTGCCTCGTGTGGTCGCCTATTCCAATCATCACATGGTTCTTCCCCTTTATCGGCCACTTGGGAATCGCCGACTCCAAAGGGTATGTATGCTTGGGTTTAACTACAAGATGATCCATCGTTGGTAATATGTGTTTATTTCATATCTTACACTTCAGCTTTGTGAATCTTGTTATAGCATAATTCACGACTTTGCGGGACCATACACCATCGGTCGAGATAACTTCGCTTTTGGCATCCCCACACGCTACTTGCAACTGGAAATCTCACCAAACGAAGCTGAGAAATGGGACGAAGCAGTCGCGTATGGCTGTGCAATATATGAAACTCGTATGCACAACCTTTGGTAAGTTAATCCAGTGCGTATTGAATCGATTGACTGATCGAACATAACGTTATCTATACATTGTGGGTGTCATCATTCGTATTATAGTTGTGATAATTGCCATTCCCATGTGGCCGTGTGCCTCGAGAAGCTCCAGTATCATGGTATCAAACGGTGGAACATGATCATGCTCTGTTTCTGGCTATTCTTCTGTGGAAAATATGTTAATTTGGTGGGCTTCCTCAAGTCCTGGGTGCCCTTCTGCTTCGTCATCATGTTCATCATCATCGTTCGTTCCACTGCATGAGTGCGAGAATTAAATATCAAAAGTACTTTCTACTATCGGTAAATGGACGCATTCGACTTGATATATGCCAATCCCATTTGTTTCATTATTAACTCTTTCTTTGTCTGTACGAGTCAGATTTGCTGACGTACCGTTACTGCTAGTCACCCAACAGATTGCCCACGTCCGCATCCCCCCAGTCGTCTGTGTCTATACAAAACAGAAATCGAAGTAGTCAGTCTATCAGTACAATATTTCAAGCGATTCAGATTGCTTTCACTCCCATTTACCTTCATTCTTGCCTCGTGTAGTTTTCTGCGCCTGCTGCTGTGGTGCTCGGTCATAAGAGAGCACTGCTCGTGGTGGCGCGACATAATCCAACTGTTGCTGTTCCTCTTCGTCATCTCGTTCTCTCTCTCGTTGTCTGAAGTTGTTGTTGTTACTCATACTTCCGCGTGCATAACTATCGTCGTAGCCGCCGCTCTCTTCTCTGCGTTGGTACTGTTGTTGTTGTTGTTGTTGTTGTTGTCTCTGTGGCGGATAGTACGATTGCTGTTGCTGACTGTATCCACCGCCTCCACGCTCATCCTCATCCTCAGATCTAGCCGAGCCCATACTGCGCGTCGACTGAGACGAAGAAGAAGCAGCAGGTGGTGGTGCCTGATGCTGCTGCATCATCGTCAACTTGGCCGCGTTACTTGCTGCACTTTCGCGCTCCAATTTCGCCAATTTCGCTTGGAACGTATCACACCGTTGCCCCAAGTCTTTGCAAATCGCGACCAAATATCTCAGACACTCAAGATTCTCAGGATATTCCTGATGGATCTGTTCGTACAGCACAAGTGCCTTCTGATACGCGCCCATGCGTCGGTAGCAGCTTGTGACCATCAGTCGCCATTTGACCTCGGTCGGTTGGATTTGACTCGCGCGTTCAAAGAACTGAATCGCTTTCTCATACAATTCACTTTTCACGTACCACACGCCAAGCCACGAGATGACGTCCAAATTAATTGGGAAGTACCGATACGATTCCAAATGGTAATGGAACGCCTGTGTTTCGTCGTCATCCTTATTAAAAATCTGTCCCAAGCGAGCCAAAACCCCCGGATCAGCCACATGACTGCGAAGCTGCTGATGTTTACCATTAACATTCGAGATTTTATCGCTTTTCGAGTTCGATTGACCGCCACCAAAACACGAGACAAGGATGTTAAACCACTTGGCGGCTTGGCGATAGTTGCCCATCATGTCATGTAGGTTCCCAATTTGGTAGAGCACATCAGTGTTGCTTGGAACGATGCTGTGCAGCTTTTCAAACGCTTGAAGTGCTTCATGGTAGACACCCATTTTAATATTAACGAGCCCAAGATTGTAAATCGCTTCAATACAATCTGCTTCGACACCAATCGCCTCCAAAAAGAGCTCCTTGGCGCGTTCACAGTCGTTCTTCACATACAGACAGTTACCTTTGTTGACCAACGCTTTGGCATTATACCGCTGATGCCTCACTGCCATTGTAGCATACTTGTCAGCTTGAGTCAAATCGCCCTCGATAAAGTAGAGGTAACTGAGATTAGTCGCTGCCATGGCTTTATGTGCCGGATCTTTCTTCTCGAACGCTTTAAGCACCTCAATGGCTTTCTCAAACTCTTTCTCCCTCAAAAAGCAATGTGCCTTGCAGATTTCCATCTCATTTGCGAGGTGTTCGTGGTTCTCTTGTTTTAAGGCGTCGATCACCCACGTGTACCCCGAGAGCCAGTCCTTTTTGTCAAGCGCTGGCGCGCACATTTTAGCCGCGATCAGAATGTATTCCATCGCTTTTTTCCGTCGCGCTCGAATTTCTGCCTTCAATCCATCGGCTTTCAGTGTCTGTAAGTGATCTTTATGGCTTTTGACTGATTCAGAGTCGTCATCACCACTTTTAAACTCATGATGCATCGCGTTTTTTGCTTCTTCTTCCTCTTCGTCTTCTTCAGAAAGCGGCTCCATTGGGATCGAGATCAAGTTCGTAAATCCTCTGCGCATTTTCTCATGCTCTCCGATCGCATAATAACAAATAATTAGATTAAAACCCGACTGAAAATCGGCGTTTCCGTCCATCACGTCTTCAAACGTAGCCGCTGCATCCTGATAATGTCCCAACTTGATTTGTGCGGCGCCGATATTGCGCTTGATCTTATACCGGATTTCTTTGGAGGTGTTAGGGATCTGGTCGAGTGCCATGCGGTACATTCGGATGGCTGTGGGATACTGCTGTTGTTCAAAGTAGATGTTGCCCATGTTCACGCGTAGTCTGCCGCCATTCGTGTACTGTTTGTTCTTGACAATCGGAGTGTACGATTGAATCGCTTCTTTCCACATGCCGTTGAGGTGATATGCGTGTGCTAAATTGAAAAATACGGCGTACGTGAGATCGATGTTGAGAAGATCCGAGAGGCCATGCGTCTCGCAGTGTTTAGTGAACGCGCGTTCTTTTCGTCCAGCGTCTTTTGCGCAATGCAATGCTTCTTCGTATTGATGGTTGACCATCTTTTCTGCGGATTGTTCGATGAGTGTATTGACCGCTTTCTCAAGGTCTCGCGCAACTTCTTTCGGTGAATTCTCCGTTTTCTCCACAAGTGGAGCAGGCACGCCCTTCCGAGCTTCTCCAAGTGGATCAAACGCGCGTTGACCTCCTGCTGTGCGTGGATTCGACTGTTAATCGCAGCCAAAACCGCAGAGAAAGAAAGCAAAGTAACATGCTCAGTTTTACTACCATAATTTTTTTGTAAACCAGAAGGACTGTACTTACCGTGAAACCAGCGCCAGATACGGACGTCATCGGTCGTGCTTCACCCATTTGTTGTTGTGCCGTACCGAGGCGAGACACAGGCATTTGTCTCCCCATCTGTGACGGTGGAGCTCTGAAAGCTGTACCTGGCGGATTATAGCCACCACGAGACGCAGGCGCACCATAGGACGCATTCGCCGCGGTCTGCGGCGGCGCGAGGTCGATGCTAAAGTTGAATCCTTCGTAGAGATCTTCGTCGTCTTCGTCATCCATCAGGTGCTTGTTCCCTCCACCACCTCCATAGTCTCCACCGCCTCCATAGCCTCCACCGCCGTACATGATGCTGATGCGAGTGATGAGAAGCGAGCCTTTTACGTTTATTTCCTAAACTTCAGGGCGTTTCAAAGTGTTTTGTGCATGAAACAACGAGGAGACGCGTACAAGAAATAGAGCGGAACACAGCCGACGGTTCATTACATCAACTGTCTTGAGCAGATAACAATAAAGAACTACACCGCAGATACTGACAACATGCTGCTATGCGAGGCTCATGTTTGTATAATGTAGCCATGTTGTGTCGTTAGCCATCTGACACCACTAGCCAACCACATAAAGCGAGTGCCACCACCACCGCTACTATTGATGCTCGTGTGACATAAACAGCCCTGGCGAATGGGATGAGAAACGAACAATCTTCGCCCATGAACGGGAAGTACTGTAGCGTATTGTTGTACGGTTCATAGACCATATCACAGTAGCAGCTGCCATTGACGCAGACGCCGTTTGGGTACGAGCAATTGTTGAGACAGAGCCGCTCACTGCAGTACTTACCGAACCAGCCTTCATCACACATACATCTCGAGTTCGGGAACTCCACAGAGCAATAGCCATGGCCCGAGCAATTCCGACCGCAATCACGGATTGAGCAGTCTTCTCCAATGAACGGTGGTCGGCAAATGCATTTGCCAAAGCCATCGCAGATGCCGTTCGAGTAGTGAATATTGTCCGAAGTGCAGGGGTATTTCTGGACGTTCTCAACATAGGAATCGTTGTTAGTGTGTTCAAATCCAGAAAAGCAGCAATGCTCGCAAATTTGTGTCTGTGTAGCGTCGTTGTACGTGCAGAAGCTGCCTGGACAGGAAGAATTGGAGCAATCGACGCCATAATATCCGTCGTTACAGCGACAGTTGCCTGCGAGGCATTGGCCATGCAAGGAACAATTCTTCACACAGTTATTAGGATTGTACTGCCACAGATCACCCAGTGACGCCACAGCTTCGGTGGTGTTAACTTGATATAGTTGCTCTTCATCAAAACCGTAGCCTCCAAAAAGGAAAATTTGGTCAAACGTTGAGTGGTATGCCATTGTATGGCCAGCTCGCTGTGAAGGATGCGCCCATTGCAATTCCTGCGGTAAATCTGTCCTTCCATCGTTGCGATCGCGGCATCCATCCCATCCAGGAGCTTGCCGTCGCGCTTGGTTGATAAACACTGGAGAGGCATAATCATAGCCACGTGTGGGCTCAGCAAAAACAGAGAATGTAAAGGTTCCATAATGTCGTTCTTTGATGAAATAATAGCCACCAAGGTCATCGGAGACGTTCGAAGGTACCACAAACGCTGCGTAATTGCCGCTGTACGGTAGTTTGCGAGCCCAGAGGTCATCGGTACAGGTTTTATTGTAAATTGCGTGCACAAACGTATTTTGCCGCACCCATCGCTGCGCGCTGATGTTGAATTGCCATGTGTCATCGTAGTAATAATTCGATATATAACCGCCAAAGAGCACAAACATGTCACTTTTCTCCACGAAAACCATGCTGTGTTCCATCCGCGGTCCTGGCTTGCTCGTCGCATTACCGTTTACATTCGCCATCAGCTCTGTCCATTGCCCAGTCGTGAGATTATATAGCCAGAAATCGCTTAGATAGTACGGGTGTGTGGGGAACGGTGTGAAACCCGTGCCAGTGATGGTGAGGGTGCCTCTCCCAGCGCCGGCGGAGGTGGTTGTTGGATATGGGAAGAAGGTACGATAGCCACCATGCACAAAGATCCCGTCGTTATACACTACAGCAGTATGACCAGCGCGTGATGGTGGCCATGTCACATGGCATTCCACCTCTGTGTTTTCAATTGCCTCCAATTGTGTCTGCGTGGGGCAATTCATCTTCTCAGTGATGTTAGTCCATGCGTTGCTGTTTTTATCATAGACCCACAAATCGTTTAAGTATCCTCCACGAGGATATTTGGTTGTGTCGTTCCAGTCGTTTTCAACTGAATTCGCAAGTGCAAAACCGTGCCAGAGGCGAAAGCCACCAAATATATACATTTTGTTATCAATGACGACGCTGGAGAACTTGAACCGCTTGCCTGGACCATACGCAGAGTTGCCGATCTCCATCAGCTCGGTCCAGGAATTGTCTTCGAACTCGAACTGCCACATGTCATTACAGTAATCATCACAGAGAAGACTGAACCCACCGTAGATGAGCATGGTATTGTCGCTCGTGAAGACTTCTGCACGATGGTACCATCGTTCTGCTGGGTGGGAACAGACTTTAGCACCGTAGACAATGTTGCATCCACCCCATTCTGCGCCTGCACGCAACTCCTGCCACGTACTGTCACGACAACTTTCGTCCGCGTATCGTGTGCAATCTATCAACGTCAGCCAATATGTTAGCGAGTATGAAGCATAATGGTGGAACAGATGGTAATGAGTGGTCTCTTAGCTGATCGAGTAGCTCCAGACGTCGTTGTAAAACACGGCTACTTGGACCGTCGGATCATCACTGGGGCGTATGACCTTGTCCTCATACGCAAGGAACTCGAGTGCACCATCGCTACCCTCCGTTATTTCGTACGTCTTCGGGATGTGCGTCTTGCTCGCGTCTTCTGTGCGACCACCGAACACGATGAGTTGGTCATCGTAAAACACCATTGAGTGGCCACGCCTGGCGTCGGGGGCCTCGGAACCTGACCATGTCCATTGCCGCCATGCATGGACATCATGACGTAAGGGTAGTAGGAGTAGAACCAGAATTCGATGAAAGACAAGAGCATTAAGCAATCGATACTTGTCCATCATGATAATAACCTTTCCAAGCAAAGATACTTTTTCAATGATTCGCCAAAAGTAGCTATCGCTATTGGCTAAAATTTAATTATCGACATGTGATTGGTTGTAAATCTTAGATAATGAAAGGTCATTCTTGGCCTTTATCGATCGAGGCAAAATCCTACCTGCAGGATACACTTTGACGTGTTTTTTAAAGCAAACAGATCCACATTGGGAGAAGTAGAAAATTGGGAACAATTGTCTACAATGAGCTCTTTTCAGCACCATCCTTCTTTTCAAGAACGGATATGAGGCGATGACAATGTATGCTTGATGAGATCCAGCTGATGGCTAAGTTAAAGTGATTGTCCAGAAAGCGTGGCGCGGTAGTACCGATACGAAAGGAAGGTAAATATTATACTAGAAGCATCGCTCTCAAGAATGCACACTTATTCATCGATTTCAGGTATTGCAGACGCCTATTCCGCGGTTGTCTAGTCTTAATTAGCTTTTGCTGTTGAGCCAAACCCGAACAAAAAACAAGAAGTCCTCCTTGGAGTATTTTCATATCTCATATGATCTCTTGATGTTAAAAAGACGTACACATGTACATTCGATGATTCATTCCATAAAATCTCCACATTTAATCGCTGAACTCCTTTCGTTATCAGACCAAGGCCGGTTTGGTTGATGTTTTTGCTGATGGCGGCGGTGAAAAGTGCGGCATCAGACTGCGCCGGCGGCTCTGGTGCCGCTGCACTTGAGGTGGCGCCATCGCTTTCAGCTCCAGCACTGCCCCTGTTAACTGCTGCACCTGCATCTGAAGCTCCTGTAGCAGTGTCTCGTGGTTTGACTTGTTTTGTGTGTTTCTCTTCTCAGGCACCTCATACCGAATACCATCCTCTAAGAGTCCAAGTGGCTTACGATGATGTCCAGCACCATGGAGCTGCTCGTCCCCTTCATCCTCGTCCTCATCCAAGTCGAACGTGGATTTGAGATAGAGCGATTCCTTTAATGCATCTAGATTCGGTGCCTGGAAGCTCGCAGCCTGGGTGGCCACTATTGGGCGGACAGCCGACCACGTTGGACTCGTACTCATCGCGTTCTCGACGGCCTGCTTGGCTTGATCAATTGCCGGCGCATTTTTTATTTTCTCGACAATACTACTCACCATCGCGCGTTTGGCGTCGAGCCTTGATAAGAACCGCTGCGTGCTAGCATTCCGTTCGAAACGAATCGCAAATGCCGATGGCTCTTCCTCCTCTTCTACTTCATTTTGACCCTTTGTAGTACCAACCAGCTGCCGGTATTTTCGTTCGCGTGTTTTTTTGCTCAGCGATTTCTCCATACGAACGATTGCTTGCGCATGACTGAGCAGCGTTTCCGCTTCGGCCGCCGCCCAAATATCGGCGTAAGTGCTCGCCATCATGGCGATGAGGATGTTGAGCAGCACAGTCACGGCGCTCATGAGGTACGCCATCAGCAATGCATTGCTCGTGTACCACGTCCAGCTGGTCGTTTGGTTGAAGATGCTATAGTTCAATTGTCCATACAAGAGCAAGAATACGGAAAGAAACGAGTTCGTGAAATCTTCAAACCCTTGCTCACCACGCAGCAGAATGTAGAACGCGCCGCTGTAACCAAGTAGGAACACCACATAAAGTAAAAAGAACCGATAAACGTCCCGCAACATCCGTGACATCATGGCCAGCAATAGTCCGCTCGTGGTCGAGACCTGCAAAAACTGTAGCATGTTGACCCAGAGCGAGACCGTGATGATCGCCAACAAACAGTGGCGTACTTCAGACATCTCGGACACAAACTCCAATGGAATTGTGATGAGTGTGATACCGTACGCCATGAGGTTGAGCCAGTTCCAAAACGACGCGAAGTACCGCTGCGCGCCACTGCCTTCATATTCTTTGTACTCGACGCGGATAATCAAATAGAGACTGCACCCCCACGAGATCATACGTGATAACGCGACCCACACGTCATACCACGAGTGGAGCTGCACCCAGTCGGGATCAGCATATATCATTGGCAAGTAATAAGATGCCAGCAGAGTACAGTAAACCGCGAATTCCTGGCGAAACTTGGTTTTCCCGAAACTCTTCCACTTGACACGCATCAGGTGCTTCATGATGCGGTGGGGGAGTACATTTTTGCCATGCGGATAACTTACCGCGAGTCCCAAAGCTGTCTCATCTACCGGCACGTGTGGTTCGCCATAGATGTAACACAGTTGCGAGTATTTCACTGCAACCTGTCCGACGGTCTTAGTGCGGCGCGTGTTGTAGTGATTTTGTACACACGCAAATGCATCGAGGTACTGTGTGGCTGCGCTGGGGGTACGCAGTAGCAGCTGTGCAAAGAACTCGTTATCCCACGTCTGATTATCCCACGTATTGCGCTGCTTGAGCAACCATTGTGTCATCTCGGCGTTGCCGCTTTTTACAGCAGCCTTCAATGGTGTGACACCCTCTGCACCCAAGTCTGGAGTGGCACCGTACTGTAATAGCACTTCGCAGTTCGGGATCTGGCCTTCCTGAGCGGCTTCTAAGAGCGGTGTCCAGCCTGAGTCATCCTAAGAAAAGCAATTGGAATTAATCAGATCCATCACAAAATCGTGATGTACTCATTTGACGTACTGTGACATCGGGTGAGATGCCGGCGTTGATGAAGAACGTGATAAGGTCTTGACAGTTTTCACCACCAGCGAAGAGGTGCAGCAATGTTGAGCCGTCGCGTTCGCGCTTGATCAGCGGACTCTTGAGCTGCATGATACCGACCTGTGGGTTCATACTATGGCAAGATGTACGTGTTAAAGGGAGGCAACCGATTCGATCAGCAAGTCATCCTGATCCATAGACTATAACACAAGGACATACATGATACTGGCGGCAATCTCGTCAAAGATCGCGTTAGGCACAGTCTTCCATTTCGTCACGTGCTCGTCATGTTCATCCTTGTCTTCGCTTTCTTCGGTTGTATCGGTTGGAATGTTCACGTAGAGTTTCTTCGTCTCCTGCTGCGCCATTCTCCTTTGTAATGCTACACAACCACCCAAAGAGAAATCTGCGCAGTAGCACAATGATGGTGCGTGTGGATTCGGTAGCTCTTTGCGTTGAGTGGTTTCACAATGGTGGACCAAAGCCACAGATATGTTGTAGGACACTGATACTACTACCGACGTTTACCAGAGTACGGATGAAACCGTGTGGACGCGTTTGATAGTGCGAAACGGACAAGCTTGGGAAAGAAATGCGGTACGCATACGTGCAGCGATCAATTGAAATTGATGATCTTAATTACTAAACCCACAAGCCTACATCATTAATAATTTGTTTTACCTGAAGTTATATCTTTCTTCTACGATAGTGTGTGTGCATTTGTTCACTACAGCCACATATACAACCTGTCGATGACCCAGTTGTGGCTCTCAGTGTCTACTATGTTAGTATTTTCGTCGGTATCATCTTCCTCATCACTTTCGCCACCGCGTAGCTGCCTGTAGTAATCACGAAATAAGTCTCGGAACTCGAGTTGTTTGCGCAACGACGCATACTCAAACATACCCATGCTACAGTCACGTAGTCGCTCCCTAAGCAGCCACTCGATCACGTTCTTCTGCTTGTTGAGAAGCGCATTTTTAAATGCCGATTTCGTACACCCTTCGCTTCTATGCACATGTAGCCACTGTATGACCTCTAAATGACCGTAAGATGCAGCGTTATCCATCGCATTGGGTGTGCAACCTTCACTACGATTTTCATGCAGCCATTTTACGACTTCGAGATGACCATGTTGTGCAGCGAAATCCATGGCAATCGATGTACACCCTTCTGTTCGGTGCTCATGCAGCCACTTTACGACCTCCAGATGTCCGTTACCTGCTGCCATATCCATCGCATCGGTCGTACATCCTTCTTGTCTGTTTGCATGCAGCCATTGCACGATCTCTAAATGCCCGAATTCGGCCGCGGAATCCATCGCTTCCTCACAACAGTGATCGTATTTATTTGGATACCTTCGAGACAATTTCTTGACAAGATGAATGTGACCTGACAGTGCCGCCAACATGAGCGACCATTTCGTGGAGTAGTCGACAAATACATTGATATGCGCCATCACGAGATCAATATCGACATTCTTATGTTTACAGACAGCATGCACTGCGGGTGAAATGTCGTCCATGAGGTGCTTAAATAATGGACTGGGCATGTTTATCATTCGTGTGTCGTTTCCACTTATGATGATCGCGCGGATATTAGTTCAATCCCGTTGAAACTATGAAATCGAAGTGATGAAGGCTGCAAAGATGAAAAGTAAAGAAAGAAAGAATCCATGTGCCAACCCCATCATCATTCCCTCCTCCTTCCTGGTTCATTCGATAACGAATTGCTTGGATTTTTTTCCATACCGGAGGGAGCCCACAACAAAAATGAAAAATCGAACGGTTGTCGCTCCTAATAAAAAGTACAAATCCTCTATATTAAGATAACCTCTATTTTCCGTCAACGGATACAAATGAAAATCTGATAATACTAATATTTCAATATACCTGTAAATATTAATAATGAGAGTTTGAGGTCTAAGATTAGTAAGAAGTGATGATGGCAGTAGATGGCTCATGAAGAGACACACATGGACCTTTGTATCCACCCACCCTTCGATCAGAGAAACGCGTCCAAGATTGATGGATTCAACTGATAAATAAACGAATCGATGGAGCAGACGAACGTAGAGCCGATAGAGAATGGAGAGCAATCTCCCGACGAAAAATGGACGATACTGTCCAAGACCGAATTCGACGGAGTTGTCGCTAAAATCATGTATGTCATCTGCTTTGATGTGTAACGCAATCAACTAAGTAGCCATCTGAACTAACTAGACGATGGCTGCCGTAGTATGAATCCACAGATCACAGTGCAAGAGCTTGATGATGTTTGGATCAAGCGCGAACATGACGGCTCTACGCTGTTGCATGTTGTTGCTGGCTGGAATAATTACCACCAGATAGTTGAGCGATTACTGAAGGCTGGTCTACCTCCAGACGTGCGCGTATGACGATATAACTGCGCTTTTCTACTATTTTTTTTCTCCCTGGGATTATCTCATGCCGTTGGGCTCGTATTAGGACACATCTGGCTGGACGCCATTACTGGAAGCAGCACAGGAAGGGCAAATTGCAACCTGCCAAGTACTAATAGCGAATGGTGCGACGCCTGATCTCGCTCTGGCTGATCTCACGCCCTTACGTGCAGCTGCTGAAGTCGGCAATGAAGCTACGACACAATGGCTCATGCAGCAGCCAGGTACGTGGTCACACAAATGGGAGAATGAGTTCTTTGCATTTCTTCTAGCCAAAACCCCCACAGTGGCACTGAAGTACCTCGATACATTCGCCGCAGTGCTCAATCACTCAAAACAAGGGCATGTGGCCGTGAAGTACACGGATTTACGCCTCATCTACGGCGAACCAATCGTGAGGGTCGAAGATACGGCGCTCGCAGTGGTCATAAAGAGTACCAACGCACGTGATATCCTCTCGCATCGCGTGATGAAGTACATGATGAAAGCCAAATGGAAGGGGTTTGCATGCACAATGTTCCGCAAAGAGTTCAGCGTCTACTGCCTGTTACTCATCGCGTATTTTATACCCACCGTCTGGGCCGATCCCGACTGGATCCACATCAATTCCAACTTTGATATTTTTGTGGCAATTTCACGAAGCATTTCGTGGGTATGCAGTGTGTATTTGCTGATTTACGTCGAGCTAAATGAATATCGCGGTGAAACTGCACGGAACTACTTTCGATCGTTCTGGAATGTTGTCAATCTTATCACTTATGTGGCAATAATGGTGTCAATCCCGCTGGAATTTCTGTCATCGATGGAAGACGTGCGCAACTGCATTCTCGCGCTGATCTTGGTGTGTCTGTGGGTGAATTTGCTTCAATTCTTGCAAGTCTTCATGGAAAGCGGCTTGCTGATCGCCATGATGTCGCAAATGGTGAAAGACGTCTACCGTTTCTTTCTGCTTTATGTGGTGTTTCTTTTTGGCTTCACCGGAGCATTTTATATTTTGCTTCGTGGCAAAGAAGGATACAACAGCTTTACGAGCGCCTTCATCACAGTTTTCCTCATGCTATACGGGCAGATCACGTACGATATATTTGATGTAGCGGAAGGCTGGACGTGGTATATGAGTAATTTCTTGCTGTTCGTCCATCTCATGAGTGTCGTCATCGTGTTGCTCAATATCCTCATCGCTATGATGGCAACAACGTATTCTAATGTGTGGGACGCAGCAGAGGCTGAAGCGCTGAAAAGCCATGCCAAAGCGATCATTCGCATGGAGAAGTCGCTGCCCAAAAAAGAGCGCGAAAGAATCTTTAACCAATTGATTGTCCCAGCCGAAGACGAAGATAAATCATCTTTTGCCTCAGAAATCCGGAGACGAACCACTATCTTCGCTCAAAGCAACAGCGCTACCAGATTAGCCTTGCGATCTACAACAAAGCGAGGGATGATACTCGACATTATCACCAAGCTCAAATCATTGCCATTGTATCCTGGCATGCTTCGGAATGCACTTCGTAATCAACCCGCTACGGTTGAAGCAGTGCATCCCACCAGTTCATCAACGATAGCGAAGAAACCCTTGGCATTATCAAAATTCAAGCCCATCAAAGTCATCAACCAGCCTATCCACTTCATCGAATCCTTGATTGAGACCCACAGCCTCACAGCATTGGAGCAAACACTCACTCTCAAGTCAGCTCTTGATTACGACAATGCAAACGCGTCCAATAGCTCCATTGGCAAAAAACTTGGGATACTAGAGGATGGCATCCGATATGAACTCCCTGAGAAGAAAACCACAAACGGTGACTCATCAACATCAGTAGCTTCAGTAGCAGAGCTCCAGGCGCAAATTGAAAAGCTCAATCAGAAGATGGGGGATCTACAATCACTTCTTAACCAAGTCATTTCCGGAACTTCGGGATAATTTATGGACGATATGCTACAAGATATATTATTTTTCATTAGCAGTACAGTCACTTGTGGTCCTTTTCACAAACTAGTCATGATGTTACTTTTCTTTTTTCTATTGATTGCTGCTGATATGTGACGTGGCCTTGACCATTTGATGAATCATATCTTTTGCATATCGAAGTCGCTTCACCAGGTCTTCCCGTTCGTTCTTGAGAATGACAATGGACGTTGCATAAACGGCGAGCTCGCCTTCTCGATCGAGATACGTTACAACACGTCCACCGTCATTAAGCAACAGCTTTGATGTATCGAAAAAGTTGAACTGAAACGAGTCATTTGTTAAACAAAACAGCATTGCGTGTCGAGTTTTCACCCACTTCTTCACAAAATCCATCGGTGCATCTTCGTCCACAGCTGTGAAGTGATCACGAGAAGGCATGTAGCGAGAAAGTTGGCTTTCCAGAATTTCTGCTTCTTCATTTTCTGCGCGGCCATCCACTAGGTAACTCTTGAAATGTGCAAGAAGTGTCATTTTCTTCTTTAACGATTCATCAAACTTGTTTTTTGTGAACCGGATTCGTTCATCCGCTTTCTCACCCGATCTTCGTTCCATGTAGTCAAATACTTCTCCATTTGGGGACGAGACGATCTTTGTAGAGTCGTTAAAATAGACTCCACAAGACCCGTTGGAAAGCATATAGCCCATCCCATACTTGGATGTGTAATCAACCCACTGGGACAACCACAAAGTCGCTGGAATCAATGCTTTACAATTACGCATATCAGCCTCCATTCGAATCTCCTTCAGTCTTTTTGCTGCTGCAACGATGGATGTAGCTGATGAAAACTCACTAAGTTTTTCGTCATTATTACCGTGCTCTTCCAAGAAGAAAATACGTGATAATGTCTCGTGTACAGCCTCCAATGGATCTTGTGACGATGGTGGAGTTGTTTCTTGTGTTAATTGTGGTAGCGTTCCTAGAGGAGAGGTATGCTGGGGCGATGAAGATGCCACATCACGTGCTTGTGTGTTACTGCCAACTGTAGTATATCGGGCATGAGTATTATCATCTCGTGTGAGCGTTCTTGCTTTTGCGGCACGTGATGTCGGTAATGAAGTTGTGGTTCGACGGCTCTCCAAAAGCCGTCCGTGCTCATCACTGCTACTTGGGGCATTCACATCTCGACTTCGCAGCGGATAACGTCGAGCTGCAGCCGGCGGTGGAGGTACTCGAAGCGGATTTGATGATGAAAACCGCTGTGTTCGGTCTGTCTCCATTGATGTGGTCGTGCTCACGCGGCTAGACAGCGACACCGGATTCTTACAAGGAGGTGGCGTGATGAGCAGTGCAGTCTTTGGTAATGACCTTGGGATTGGCTCATCGACCAAGAACGGATGTGATAAAATCGCCTTCAACGATGGGCGCAGATGTGGTTCACTCCTTAGGATCCCACGTATTAGATCCTGTGCACTTTTCGAAAGGTTGATGCTTTCAGGAAAGTCGTACTGGATCGCACGGATGCGTTTGTAAGTATCCTTGACGTCGTCTGTCTCGAAAGGTGGTTTGCCGACCAAGAGCGTGTACATGATTACCCCCGTTGACCAAATATCCACTTCAAAGCTATGACCATCGCCTTTCTGCCCGCTAAGGATCTCCGGTGCGATGTAATTCGGGGTACCACACATCGTTCGCTTCCGGTCATAGAGATTCTCAAGCCGCGTCGCTAAGCCGAAATCACCAATTTTTAACTTCATATCGGCGGTCAAGAAGAGATTTCCAAGTTTGAGATCACGATGAATGATCAGATTTGAATGCAAATACGCAATACCCTCGACTAACTGACGAATGTAAAACCGTACTTCGCTCTCGGAAATCTTCTTCCGTCGACGAAGCAAATCTGATAACGACTACATGAAATGGAAACAATCAGCCACAGTCATTGAGACATGAGAAGAAAGACTAACATGTAAAAGTATACCTGATTTCTGCAAAGTTCCAAGAGGATGTACGAGTTCTCCTCGTCTTCGAAGAAATGTTCAAACTGAACAATAGATGGATGATGCAGTGATTTGTGAATCTTGATCTCGGATGTGAACTGCAAATGATAGCCATAGAGCAAGCAGAGTCAAGTTAAGTTCTGACATTTTGTATATTGGTGCTAGTGATTGAATAAACCGTAAACATACTTTTTGTTTGGCCTTGGGTTTGAGAAGCGAGCTCTTGGCGACGATCTTGCCTGCATACATGATGCCTGAGCGTTCGCACGTCACCTCATAGCATCGAGCAAAGCCACCCTAGTCATAGTTTGTAACCAAAATGTCTTAGTTATTTCATCTATAGCATGTGCATATATGTATGCGCGTGCCTACCTTTCCTAGGAAACGTCCTTTGCGATACGTCCGCGTCGTGACGAACCCATGCGGGTCCAATATGACTTCCACAATCTGATCAGGTACTTGCAGCTGCTCCTTTTTCTTGTTTTCATCCGTTGGTGCTGCTGCTACTACCATAGGTGTCGTTGCTGCAACTGCCTGCTGCTGGTTTGGTTGGTTGTTTTCCTGTTGGACATCCATCTCTTCAGCATCATCATGCCTTTCGATCTCCTTCCTACCAACACTTCTACGTTGGAAAGTAGTAGTGCTAGGTGCCACCGATGGTCGCATCGGCTGTCGTCTGTCCTGAACAAATCCACTTCGTAATTTGTAGGCGGCGACAGTAGATGATGATGATGAAGAGGAGGGTGCTGTGGCGACTGTATTCTCTTTCTCCATGTATATCCGCTCCGTTATCATCAATACCGGAAGGTATCTATCAGCGGACGAATATCTAAGAGAAAGAGAGAGATCTCCGCCCAAACCGACCTATGGAATCCTCCTCTTCCGCCTTGTTGTGATGTCGTCGCGTGCTGATTTTGCCGGTTTGGATGTTCAAAAACAAAGCGGATCCACAAGCGGGAAAGTAGGTACTCTACATACCCGATAAAGTACAGATTATGTGATTAGGAAAAGATACGGTCATTGTCCTGGTTAATCCGTTATTATAGGATATCTGTCCCTAATTGGTGTGTCCACGCTGACAAAAATGGATGGATCTTGCGGATAAGTGTACCGTAAACTTCTTGAATAGAAGATCTTCCCGCCTCTTTTGGTTTCACTATTGGAGGGAAGTCTGCACTCTAACAAAGAAATCGACGGGGAAACCACAAGCGACGAGTGACAGTGGAGTGGAAAGGAAAAAGGAGCGCTTGGTCTCTCATCTCCCTCTCCGACACACACGCACATATATATACACACGTGCTCTTTCTCTCTGTATACGCCACACCGTCGATTGTACCCTCGTTCGTTTTTCTCTTCTCTCTGTGAATCACACAAGATAACCAAGTGGATGCACCATGTCGATTCATTTCAAGTTCAAATCCGCAAAGGAGTTTGATACCGTAACGTTTGCTGGCACCGTCATCCGCGTACTGGATTTGAAGAAAGCGATTGTGGAGAAGAAGAAACTAAATAAAGGATTGGATTTCGACTTAGTTATCACCGATGCGCAAAGTGGAAAAGTCTACGACGATGAAAATACACAACTTTCACGGAACACAAGTGTTACCGTCAAGCGGATCCCAAGTCTGCAACCAGGCAGTGGTTTACTTGCGCGGATGAAAGCTGAGGCTGCGGCCGCTGCTGCGGCGGCGGCCCCCCCTATGGCTCCTTCACCTGTGATCACTATGGGGGCTCCAAGCCAACAGTACGTTGCTGTTTGTGTAGCTGTGTTAAATTCATTAATAACGAGGTGGCTTAATGACATGTCTGTATTTGTGTGTGGATGGGTAGAATATCTTCGTTATCTTTATCTGCCGAATCAATTCCAATGGTACGTCTGAATGTGCAGAAACAGCAATAACTGAACACTTTCAGGTTCAATCTGTGTTTCTAATCATGTTGTATGCATTGTTGCTGAATGAATAGACTTCCGAAGGAACGTCAGGTGCACAGACGATGGAAGATGAACTCGCAGCGTTGCAATCAATTCATGAACAAGCTGAAGATATGAGAGGATCGCGGTTGGGCAACAAAACATGGACAGCAGCTGGTGGTAGCAATGCCGATAAAGTGATGAACTATTACTCGGGCAGTGGTCCAGGCGGAGCTGGTGGGCGAGGTGGCTTTATAGGTGGCCGTGGTCCTATGGGCGGTCGTGGAGGCCGTGGTGACTTTGGACCTGGTATGGCTGGACGTGGACGCGGTGGAGCGATGGGTAGTGGCCCTGGAGGCATGCACACCCCGCACCAGGTCACGGGCAACCCACCCCCAAACTATGTATGCTACCGGTGTGGAACTCCTGGGCATTATATCCAAAATTGCCCCACCAATGGTGACCCGGAATACGATCAGCACCGGGTGAAAAAGAAGACGGGTATCCCGAAATCTTTTATGAAAGCCGTGAATGATCCGAGCGAAATTCCGGTAGGAGCGGGTAAAACCGTAGTCAATGCACCGTGGGGTGGACTAGCTGTGATAGAACCACAGAATAAGAATTTCTCTAAATTAATGGCGAAATCGGGCGGCTCGGCAACCCTTGACCAATTTATATCAAACCCTCCTGATCATTTAGCCTGTCCTATTTGCAAAAGATTAATGAACGACGCGGTGCTCATCCCCTGTTGCCAAGAGGTACGTGAAGTTGTTTGAACATGGCTTGCTTGAGTTGGTGTTTGAAAACTGTGCTGATATTACGTTATGTCACGATGTCAGTCTGCCTGCGATGAATGCTTACGAGGAGCTCTAATCGAACGGAAGTTGACATGTCCTCTATGCAATACACCAAATATGTCTCCAGAAAAGGTTATTTTGTCATGTTCATTCAATTCACAGTTTGATGAGCTGCGTTTTAATTGCATCTTTTGCTTCCTTGTATTTAGCTACTCCCAAACAAAGTGTTGAGGACGTCTGTCGATGAGTTTCTGCGCCGCGCGAGAACGGAGCAACAAGAACGCGAGCAATTGGTCAAAGAAGCTGAAGAGAAAGCATTAGCGAAACAAAAAGCTGCTGAGATGGCTGTCAATTCAGCTGTGCGACGGACAGCAGAAAGCGCAGACGCCACTCTTGAAATCAAGAAAGGCAAGAAAGATGAAGATGATGAAGAAGATGAATTCGGCGGTGACATCTTTGGTTCTGCTGAAGAAAACGAGGAACCGGTTCAAGCTCCTCCACAGTCAGCATCTGCGCAACCTTCTCCACAGTTGCAACCTGCAATTCCCACAAACCCCCCGCTTCCACCTTTACCAACGGATGAAGAGAAGGTCTTGGCAACTGATGAGGCTCCATCCAGAAAAGTGAGTGACGCGTCAAATGTCAGCACCACTGCACAAGGACTTGAATCAAAGGATCCGAATACCAAGGAAAAGGAATCAGACCAATCACACCAATCTCAAAATCAACAACCTCAAGGACCTGGTCATTTGCAGGGTCCTCCTGGGCATCAGATGCCGTGGACAATGGGTCCTCCTCGTGGTCCTGGTATGGGATTTCCACCACCTGAGCCATGGTTCGACGGTCCACGGCCACCGGGACAATGGTTTGATGGACCTCCTGGACCATGGTTTGACGGACCTTTTCCAGGTCCCAATGGCCCTCGAGGTATGAAAGGAGGACGAGGCCGCGGAGGCGGCATGCCTCCACCTGGATATTTCGGACCACCTCCAGATTATTTTGGCCCTCCTCCTGGCCATCCTGATTACTTTGGCCCTCCAATGCCCTGGTTCGATGGACCGATGCCACCATTCGGAGGAGGTCGTGGTGGTGGAATGTGGTTTGAAGGCGATCGTGGGTATCCTCCCCGCGGAAGAGAAGACGAACAGCATCGTAACCGATCCGAATCGAGAGATTATGGCAAGGATGGACCGCGCGGTGATCACGCTCACGACAGCGATCATAGAAAAGATGATGGTAAAGCCTCGAGTGATACCAAGGACAAGAGCTCAGGTTCTCGCAGCAAAGATAGCGACCGCAAGCGTAGCCGCAGTCGAAGTAGAAGCCGTAGCAGAAGTCGGAAAGCTGCTCGTAGTCGAAGTCGAAGTCGAAGCCGTAGTCGCAGTTATTCTCGTAGCAGAAAGCGCGGAGCTGATCGAGACAATCAGAGCAGAAATACATCCAGATCTCGGCGCTCTCGAAGTGTTACTCGTGATCATAAACGAGATCGCAAAAGTAGTTCCAGACCTAGCTCTCCGCGTAAAGAAAAGGACCACAAAACATCACCATCTACTGCTAGTAAAAAAGTGGACGACACTCAAGTCACGGTGAAGGATGTGAAGCTCGATCAAGTTGCCGCCCCGGCCATCGATTTGGACTTTTTGGAGGAAAACCAGGATGATGATCATGCAAGTGAAAGCGAGAAGGATGAAACAAGTAGTCGAGGTCTAGAAACCAAAACAGAAAGCAGAGAGGATAATGATGGAAATGACCGAGAGAAGAGCAGTCGTTCTCATACTCCTCGTAGCAGCAATAGCTCATATGCTCAAAAAGCACTTTCAAGTTGGAAGCAAGATGCAAGCTCTACCTCTTCTCGCAAGTCTAGTAGTTCGCCACGCTCTAGCAATAAGAATGTGGACCGTGATAGGCCTTCTGAAAAGCGCACCAGTGCAAGCAGCCGAGGTCGTCGTAGTCGATCACGTTCTACCTCTCGACGCCGATCTTCAAACGACTCATCGAGACGTAAAGCAGACTCGTCGTCCGGGAAACGATCAGGAGAAAGAGGCGCAAACGACTTACATTCAAAGGACCGTAGTGAGAGAGAACGTGAACGCGAGAAAGACAAAGAGCGTGATCGAGGTAAAGATAATGACAAGGATCGTGATAGAGACAGGAATCGTGATCGAGAGCGTACCCGCGAACGCGACCGTGCTCGCGATCGAAAAGACCGAGACACGAAGCGCAGTCGAAATGATGGCGCTAGTGAGGGAGGCGAGAAGAAACGACGACGCAGTATTGAGAGCGAGCGAGAAAAACGTAACGAAAAGAATGGAAGTGGCCGTGTTGTCACTTCGTCCTCGTCGTCGTCGAAAGGTAGTGGAAGCAAAAGCAATTCTCGGCAACAAAATGAGAAGCGTAGAATCGAATATGAGGCTGATGGAGACAGGAAGAAATCGTCGTCGTCACGGAAGAAAGGCGATAGTGGCGGTAACGACTCGACTTCACGATCCTCGAAAGGTTTTGGTGAGAACCAATCCAAGAAGCGGTCAGTACTGGATCGCCTTGGCCCAGCATTGTAGAACAGAGATAAGGATGTCTTACTAGTTGGTATGGATTCACACAAAAAAGATAAGGAAAAATATGGATATCTACGCCGATATCAAACATGATCGGAAACGGAGAGGGACATAAAAAGAAAGGAATTATACTCGACATTAACGATCAATGAAAGCCCATGCGATGAGTTCAATTTTTGTTTTGTGTAATTGAATATCTAACTCTCATATCTCTATCACATTATCTCTGCAAATAAATACCCTTTTATAATCGATCCCATGGTTATTTTGATGAAGAAGAGTGAAGGTCATTCAGTTGAAGTTAGTAGAAAGTTGGCACGACTCTCTCGAGAATGGGGCTCTTTGGTCGGAATCGCCGCCCTTCGGCTACACGCATCGCGGAAGGAGGAGGTCATGCGACTCTCAATGAGACAGCTAGAGAAGGCGAGGCGTCTGTTATGCCTGATTCTGGCGATAGACAGTCACGAGCACCTATTTCACCATCCAAGAAAGCGAATGATTTGGAACTGTTTGGTGCGGACAGTGACGAAAGCGACGATGAAGCAACGATCGATCGGTATGCAAATGGGAATTTGGTCGACAGCGCGGACGAAAAAGATTTATTAGAAGCAGAAAGCAAGAAAGTGTCGGTGTTGCTATCCAAGGTACGATGAGAGAAAAATGACAGGATATGGCATATGATACCGCTGAAGTAACCAAGTCCGAGACGTGGTTGGCCACTTTGTAGTTATCTCCAGAAGAATTGTTTAAGAAATACGACATCGATGGCTCAGGTAACATCTCCGCGTCGGAATTTCTGGCGATGGTACGTTCTTTTCATTAGACCATAGAGAAAAAATTTCCTTGCTTATCCTACTCCAATCATTTCTAACGTTATTAAGCCGCATAAACGGTTAGCTACCTGACCTAGGAATAAACATCTCGGAAGCGAAAGCCCTGCGTATTTTCCGCAAATGTGACACCGACGGTGGCGGTGAAATCGATTTGAATGAATTCAAGATGGCCATGTTTGCGGTCGATCCAGTGTCAGGTAATACACTTGGGTTCTCGCCATCAAATTTATTAAATCCGCGTGATGCCTTTGATCTGTTTGATACGGATGGCACTGGGCAAATTGACGAGTTGGAATTTGCGGTACATAACACAGCTTTTATAATCATGATATTGGCTCATTGACTAAATCGTGATTGTTGGTTTGATGTTGTCAGGATGTGCTTGAGTATTTTAAAATGGACGTTAGTGACGCTAAGCAGGAAGCGATGTTCAAAAAGTACGATAAAGACAAAAGCGGCTATATTGACTACAAAGAGTTCCGTGCGATGTGGGTTCGGCTGGCAAATGTTCGGGAAGAGCTGATCAAACGTGGCGTTGAGATCCCAAAACACGCTACTCCGTGGAAACTACAGCAAATGCTGGAAACTATCTTGGAAGAGGAAGAGACTCGAGAAGCGCAAGTACTTGCCGAAGCACAAAAGTTTCTCGAAAAAAAACGAGAGCAACAGCGCCGGGAAGAGCTGGGTCGTAAGGCAATAATTCGTGCTCAAGACGAACTGGCCGCTGCTCTAGACGCTGCAGGCCAAGTATATGTATTTGGAAGTGGAAAATATAATCAATTTAGCGGGGAATGTGCCTCTTTCGACGAAACGGCATTCCCTGGGTTCAAAGCTGTGAGTGAACTTTGGGCATCGCGAGTTAATCCATCATCTCAAATTCGGAGCTATTCAATAGCAAAACCTGGGCAACATGCAAAATCACGTGACAGCTCTCCTCCTGCTGCTAGTGATACTACTACGAAACTAAATGACATAAAACAAACAAAGTCGAAGATGAAGTCAGCTGCTGTCGAAAATGCTACTCAGCGAGGAAAATTTGTGCGTCGACGACCTGAAAACAAGCGCTGGAAGTTCCAGAGTCCACCAAAGCTAAACAAGCAGAGTATTATCCAGCTGAAGAAACACATTCATATGAATATGCTGGAGAGCGATTCCGACGATCCAAGATCAGAAACGATTCAGAATAATGTTAATTTTGAGAAAAACGTAGCGAAATCCGAAGGAAATCCATTAAACATGTCGACGTTGTCAAAGGATGGAAAGGAAGAGGGAAATAATCAAAACGAAGAGTTGGCAAAGCTCTTTTTTGAAGATCGCGAATTTGTTCGAAGCTTACGTTTTCGGTCGACTCGACTGATGACCAACACAGGATTGCTATGGGGAAAAAGTGTTGTTCGCGGTGCTATTAGTGATAGCGTTGCTTTCACAGTAACAAAATCCGGAAGTGTATTTAATTGGGGAGCAAAGAATAACACATGGAAATCATCATCGAGACAGGTCACTCACTTCGATAGCGACGAAGACGACCAATCTGATGACGACGAGGATGAGAATAGAATAGCAAGCATGGTTCACTACAGAGTAACGAACTCGAAAATTACACCTCGATCTGCGATACAGAAAATGTGCACGGCAGATTTGGTATTTGCTATAGGCATTAACTTGCTCTTTGTAACACATCCTTAACGTGTATGTCTTGCAGTTTGAAGACGCAAAGAATCCAGAAGAAGAGGCTCGTCTCGAGGAACAATTGGAACTGGATCGGCAAGCTCGAGAAGAGGATGAACAATACGAGCGGTAAGTTGTCTTGTGAGACAAAGCTTACCATCCACGATACTAAACCTGTGCGTTTCAGATTAAAGAGAGTAGTAATGTATTATGATGCGTGGGAGCCTCCTCCGAGTAATACGACAAGGATGCTCTTCATGGAGCAAGTCTTGATACCAAAACTGAAATATGAGGCATTGATGAATTCAGTGCAATATCGTGGTCTCCAATTCGACCCTATGACAAAGATGGATTTGATGATTGTGCTTGGCGAATGTTTTCAACTTGAAATTGAAGTGAAAGGAGAAGAGGGACATGCAGACTTTAAATCTGCTGAAAAACTCATCACGGTATGCGTTTTTTCATTGATTATGTCTGATGGCTTTGATAATCATGCCAGTGAATCATTTAGGAGTATTCATCTAGCAAAGATAAAAAGCACGCAAAGTTAGCCCAAATGGTATGTAGCTTCTTGCGATTCGAATTCTCCTTGTGCAGCATAATAAATATTTAATTTACTGTCATGTAGGAAAAGGATCGAATGATGCAAAGTGTATGCAACCGATCTATTCTCTTGCTTCACTCAAATCGTAACGAGTTGTTTTCTCTGTAGTGGGAAGAGTTGAAAGATCTACGTAAAAATCGTCAGATTGAAGCAGAAAATAACATGAAGCAGTCCGCTATCGCAGCTATTCGAGAAGCCGTAAGCACTCTTAC
The DNA here is from genome assembly GCA_001600495.1 of Pilasporangium apinafurcum. Lineage (NCBI taxonomy): Eukaryota > Oomycota > Peronosporomycetes > Pythiales > Pythiaceae > Pilasporangium > Pilasporangium apinafurcum. The sequence goes on from BCKE01000038.1 coordinate 205,325, forward strand.
ACTGACATCCATGAATATAACGAGTTGCATGCTAAAACGTGTTCACATCTACCTAGGATTTTGTATTTGACACGAGAGTAGCTCGACAACGCGTGCAGTTGGAGGACATGGTACCAGAATTTACTTCTAGAGGAAACAACATTAAAATTGAGCTTAACGGGTTCACGTCGAGGTTAGCAGCAAAGCACCTGCGTTTATCGATTGTACTTACCGTAGGTGATAGATGTTTTATTCATGATCTCTCACTCTTTGCCTAGAGGACCTTCTTTACATTCACCAAGAGGTGGTGCGGTACGTGTTCAACGCTATACTAGATATATATTTCGATTTCTTTACACGGCTATGTGTGTTTAGGCTGTGGCACAAATTGCAGCTGGTGGATCACATGTGATCCTTCTAATGCATGATGGGTACGCCATTGAGTACTGGGTGTCTTTAATGCAGGTGGACTAATCTTGATGTTTACTACAGATCTGTCTACACATATGGTATCGGGTCCAATGGACGACTTGGACTTCAGGAAAACGAACGTGGAGCACTTTGCTATGATAGTGATCACCCCCAGCGTGTCGAAGCCTTCCAAGTATGAAAAATTAATTTTGTATAATTGCGGATAGTGGCACACTAATATGTTAGTGACGCTTCGGTAGGACGTTAGTATTCGTCACATTTCCTGTGCATACTCTTATAGTGCAGCCATTGATTCAGATGGATTGCTTTATGCATGGGGATCTGCGTCATGCGGTAAATTAGGAGTCGGCGTTGTTGAAGATGAGTATGAACAATACGCGGCTCTCCCACTTCTAGTAAAGTTCCCAGGAAAACGGAAAATGCGATCAGTATCTTGCGGATCTGCTCACACGGGGGCAGTTTCCACATCGGGTGAGCTGTTTATGTGGGGATGTGCTAATGGAGGAAGGCTTGGTCTTGGAGCTCACGTGACCGATACTGTTGTGGTGCCGACATTGGTTCGAGATCTCGTCAACCAGCAAGTACGTGTGTGGCAAGTATCTTGCGGAACTGCGCATTCCGCATTATGCACAGAAGTGATATCGGAGCAAAAAGGAGGCAGCAAAACATTACTCGGGGGTCAAGTGTACGTCTGCGGATCCGCGACTGCATTAGGAGAGTACATTACCAAGTGGACCATCATACCGGAGCTAAATGATATCGGTATCCAGGAAGTATCCTGCGGAACCAGTCATACAGCTGCTGTGTCATCTTACGGCGAGCTCTACACGTGGGGAAGGAATCAGAATGGATGCACGGGTCATGATGTAAAAGTAAGCACTTTGCTATCTCTCATATTATTGAGCCGGCAGACTTATAACATAGAATGATCCATCAGCGTCCATTTATAGCGATCCCGGAGCTACTGAAATGCCTTCATGTCGAGCCATATAACCTAGCATTCCAGAAACCATGTCGGCAAGTTAGTATCTACAACGAACAGGGCCCGGAACTTGGTGTAAATGGCAATATTGACGGCAAGTTGGCAACGTGTGCCCACACACAGGTGAGTATGTCATCCAAAGACTTACATATGCTTGGTTGATTCAAGTTTCATGCTCGGATGTTGCGATATTACATTGGTTAGCTCGAGGATAAGCCTTGGTGGGAAGTGAATCTTGGCCAACCTGCCATTATCGAACGAATACGGGTACTCTTCAATTGTTTATCTACCACGGAATGCGACATGTTCTTATGTACTGCTCACTCTTTGTATACCGGATGATGTATTAGGTCTGGAATCGCACAGATGAACCTCTTAATCCCTCAAAGAGCCGAACGGAATACACTGGCCGGTTGTTTCCATTCTGGATCCTCGTGAGTGAATTTGAGTTTAAGGATCTTGACGGAAAGGAAGGGTATGTCACACATGACTATAACAATGAGAACATTATTGTTTGTCTGCATTACGACTTATTTTTTCATCGTTCACTAGGCTACGAGCGGCGAAGGTTCAATCAGTCGCGTTTGACTTGTTCCGCACGAATCAACGGATGACCGAATGGGTACTACCGACCACCAATACAGTGGGGCAGTACATTCGCATTCAACTGCAAAACAAAAACTTTCTGCACTTTGCAGAAGTGGAAGTATTTGGTGTGTACTCCGCGTTCAAGTACGTAGGTCGAGTCGGATCGGTGCAGTGCGGAAATGAAGCAACAATGATCATTGTACCTCCTACGGTACAGCAAAGGTATGAAGACGTTTGAACTCATGTACTTATTTCTATCATCGTTCATCCTTTGCTGGTTGATTGGCGCAAATAACAGTGCTCTGGACGACTACTACCTTCGAGCAGTTCAGGCGGATGCTGATAATGCGACCATTCTTCGTCAATTCGACGCTTACCAGAGTTCTTATCGAAAATATGGTCGAGCCGATGGTGAACTGTTGCGTGAGCCCTGTCGGTTGTGCCGCGTCTTTCGCAAATGCGAGATCTGCGAGTTTTACACCAAGTCCGATGCTGAAGGTTTCAAAGACGACGAAGGTCAGCTTCCTCTACGACTCACAGGCGACCGTATGGGCTTAAAAGTGCGCAACCCCTATGATAAAAAGCGGTTCTCATTTTATATATCTTCCACAAGCTCATATTTTCATCATTGGATAGGATCTCGTGAAGTTAGCACTTGCGAATGATGCTTTGGAGGCTGAAGTGAAAAAGCGTGAAGAAGCAGCAAAGGCAGCAGAACAACTCAAACTCGCGCAAGCACTTGCCGAAGAACAAAAACAAGCGAAGAAATTCTATCCAAGCATCCTCAAGTCTTTTCCAGCACCAATGCTATCATTGCCGTTCCGAGGCAAGAAGAGCTAACGGTCGCTGACTCAGAACAAGAGACCCATTGAGGACAAAAAAGGCGGGAAACTCAGGTACTGTAATATATTATTAACTGTAAAAAAAGATTTTGTTTTTTCAATTTATTGTATATAATACCTTTAATAATTAGTTGATATTTCTAAATTGATTGGGTACAATATTTGTGTAGACATCTCAGGTCAGTCCGGAAAGGCGGGAAAAGCTATTGTGGAGGAGCGTTGCACAATCCTATCCAACACGTCAGCAAGTTTGGAAACGAAAGGAAGTTGTATCAGTCGATACGCGAGAGAAATGTTGCTCAGCGCTATGCGAAGCAAAGCGCGGACCAACACGGATGCACCCACAGCAATGCATCCACCGCCGCCGAGCGCTGCCAAGAAACAGCGCTCCATTCATGACTTCTTCTCCCTGTACGTGTTTACTCTCTGTCTGTTGCTTGTGCGTGCATATATATTCGTTGCACATGAATAGTTATATCTGTATGCTGATTGTGATAGTTTGCTATACTGACAACTTGATGCGTGCATGGGCTTACACGTCGTTTATTAGCAGAGATGTGGTGCGTGAAACTCCCCAACGGAAGCGCGATAGTTTGGATACAAAACCCATGAATGTCGAGGAAGAAGAGGTGCAAAAGCGAATTGATTATGACTCATCCAGCTCGGCAATGGACGAAGAAAGCAGTGAAGACAACATGATTTCTCAAAGAAGTGATGCTGAAACGCGAACATTTGGACGTGGCCACCCGCAACCGAAGAAAATAGACTTTACTCCGTACTCAAGTCAACATAGTGAACCCGATATTGAACCATCTGACGCGAATGGTGGGCGATTTGGTCTTCCTCCGACATCACAGGGATCATTTCGAGATCATTTTTCGACTGGAAACTACAGTCAGGCATATAACAGTCAGATGTACAGTCAAGACGAGATGGACTTCTTAACACCGCTTGACCAGCCAGTGATGCATCTGTCACATCCAACGACGCCGTCACCATTGAAGAAACGTGTACGACGCAGTGATAGCGTAGAGTTGATTCGTGAGGAAGCAGTGCAGCACATTACGCAAGATATGACCCACATGGAGGTGCGCCAGCGGATCGGAGCGCCTCCACCGTCGTTCTCTTCTGATTCCATGCCTTCTCCAACTTCATCAATGCAAATGGTACCACCAACTCCTCAAAAAATAGAAAGCAAGCCACCAGCCGCAGCCATTTTCAATCGAGGCGTCAAAAGAGCGAACCCAGTGAGGTGCGTTATAAACAAGCGCTCAATGTGTTATATGCTGTTATTCGCTAACGATTCATCATATTTTACAGCGACAACATAGCGAGCTTTACGTCTTTCGATAGTTTTGTCAACCCATTTGCACCACTTCCACCATCAGACTCGGGAAGAAAGAAACGACCACACAGAAAGCGGCGATCATTTCCATTGACTTTAAGAAATGGGGTGACAACGGCACCAGTCTCCAAGTATCTAACCGAATTCGTAGAGCAAGAGGTTTGTTCTCCTCATGTGAAAAAATCGGAAGCCAGGGTTTCTCATGTTGGTACATATATCATTGTGTAGCTCATTGGTTCGGGATCGTTTTCGAAAGTGTACAAGTGTTTGAAGAAAATCGACGGATGGACATATGCAGTGAAGAAAAGCAAACGCCACTTTCGCGGAAAAGCAGACACGTATGATTTCTTGAACTAGTGGTATGGGTATTTTTGTTTATTGACACCAATTATGTCATTTTCAGGGAGCGTGCGTTGCGCGAAGTGCAAGGTTTGGCAGCTTTAAGCGGTAGCCACCATATTGTTCGATACTTTGACGCGTGGATCGAAGACGATCTGCTCTACATTCAGCTGGAACATTGCAGTGGCTGCAGTTTGGCTGGTTTTGTTGATCGTTATAAACCACATCACATTCCAGAAGCTACGCTGTGTAAAGTACTGTGCCATATTGCGCAGGTACAATCACTACAGATGGAAGATCCATGCAATTATTCAGCGCGTGTGACTCATTTTATATTAATGTATGCGTTGTAGGGTTTGCATGATATGCATAGCAAAAAAATCGTGCATATGGATGTCAAGCTTCAGAATGTGTTAGTGGGACCTGGTGAAGTTTACAAGGTAGGAAATTCTGATGTGATGCATATTCCCGCGCTAGGAGTTGAGCAGCAGTGTAAACTGTTATTGTGGCAGCTGGGAGATTTAGGGACAGTCGTTCATATGGATGGAAGTATGGAGATCACAGAAGGTGACAATCGATACTTGAGTCGGTAAGATTTGACGACAACATTGGCAGCATTGTAGACACCATGGTAACAGCGTTTTTTTTGGGTGATCAGAGAACTGTTGGAAGGAAACCGAAATCACCTTCGTGCCGGCGATATCTTCGCTCTTGGGGCAACAATTTATGAGCTCGCACGGGGAACCACACTTCCGAACGGTGGTGAAGAATGGCAACAGATTCGTGATGGCGATTTAATGATGTTCCGGTAAGCCCATCATCAGCATTCTATTATGTATATGCAAAACAGCAATCTGAAGCTGATATGATCTTGTTTCTATTGTCTTTTTAGTCAATATTCAAATTCACTACAACACTTGATCGCTAACATGATGCATCCGGATCCACTGCAACGACCATCAGCAGAAGAAATTTTGCAGCATGAAGTAGTTCTACCATTCCGTTAGTTCATCCAGATTATTTACACGACACATGTGTCGTTTGAACATCATTTTGATGCGCTTGTTGGAAGCATTTAATGAATGATCTCACCGCATTTCCGGCTGGAGAAATTAGACTGTGCCCACAATTTGGGTACAATATCTTCAGTGATTGGGGTGATGTCATCGGCACGTCGTCGACGTCACATGTGCTCATAAGGTGACAAACCTGAACGATTGGACACGAAGAGAAGGTTTCTCAGAACCGTCAGTATCAATTAATACAGGTTTAATCGTGATGAGCAACAGCAAAAGTCCAACAAACCATAAATCAGGAAAATATCGCTACGAGCAATGATTGCATGACCAGACATAGTTTTACTGTCCAGTATTGGGGATAGAAGCGCAAATCTCAAGCATATGCATGGGAGTTTTTGCATTTCGACTGAGGAGAAAATCCCATGCGGTCGAGTCTGCAGCAGAATTAGCAGCTGGTGGTACTTTCAGTTTAATAAAAAATGGGAGGTAGTGATAGGTTTGTTTAAAACACTATTTTACCTTACTGGATTATACTTGTGCAGCCATTTGTTTTAAACATGGCTACAAGAAAACGGCCAGTGGCACACACATGGCGATCTTGCAACAAACGCAACCATGGTCCCAATCCCGATAGGGTAAATTACGGTACTCCTCACCAACCAACTCTGTGATATTTCTCTCATTCCTGCACCAGCCGCGCGGATCCACAAACCTACCGCTTCTCTTCACCCACTTCCGGTCCACAGTCATGGCTGCACCTGCGACCACCAAACCGTATCAGTTCCCGTCGCTCACCGACATCAAGCGGGCTTTGCCAGCGGAATGCTTTGAAGCATCCATCCCCATGTCGCTCTATTACACTGTGCGATCGCTCGTACTGGCGGCGTCGCTAGTGACCGTACTGGCGTTCATGCGGCAACTACCACTCGTGCAGGAATACTTTGTGTTGGACGCAACGCTTTGCTTCGGGTATGTATTTCTGCAGGGAATCGTGTTCTGGGGATTCTTCACGATCGGCCATGACTGCGGTCATGGCGCGTTCTCGCGTTCGCATCTGCTCAACTTTGTCGTCGGAACCTTCATTCATTCACTCATCCTCACACCGTACGAGTCATGGAAGATCTCGCACCGCCATCATCACAAGAATACGGGTAATATCGACCGCGATGAAATCTTCTACCCTCAACGTACATCTGAAGCGCACCCGTTGTCGCGTCGGTTAGTACTCTCTGCTGGGGCGGCTTGGTTTGCGTACTTGGTCGCGGGCTTCCCTCCACGCACACTGAACCACTTTAATCCGGTACGTGTGGGCTCTATTTATCGTAATCTTCATCTACAGCTGTAGATATGTGAATGTGTAGCTGACTCGACTCTTTGTACGTTACAGTGGGAACCACTCTTTATCCGTCGGGTTGCAGCCGTGATTTCTTCCATTGTGGCGCACTTTACCTTTGGCGGACTCTACATCTACCTGACGTTTTTGCTTGGATTCAAGACAATGGTGATCTTCTACTTTGCGCCATTGTTTGTGTTTGCCTCCATGCTCGTCATCACCACGTTCTTGGTATGTGTCTCTGGTCGCCATCTGACGATTAGTAAATTGCCTGAGTGATACTAACACTATGTCTTTGATTCATCCACACACAGCATCACAATGACGAAGAAACGCCGTGGTACGCTGACTCGGAGTGGACATACGTCAAGGGCAACTTGTCGTCTGTAGACCGCTCATATGGTGCACTGATCGACAACCTTAGCCATAACATCGGCACACATCAGATCCATCACTTGTTCCCGATCATCCCACACTACAAACTCAAGGAAGCGACTGTTCACTTTCGCAAGGCTTTCCCCGAACTCGCACGGTCGAATGATGAGCCGATTGTGAAAGCGTTTTTCCGCACGGCCGTCATGTACGCCAAGTATGGTATTGCTGACCAAGACACCAAGTTGTTCACGTTGAAGGAATCCAAGGCCGCCATGGATGCAGCAGCTAAAAGCAAGGCTACCTAGCCTTTTTGTACCTAAAACAATACGTTGAGTTCACATATTTCTCGTGTTACATGATTTCCAATGACTATCATCTATGCATACTATTACGCTACAAGCGGGAGATCAAGAGATAGAAATGCACAACGATTATCAGCACCAATATCAGCATGTTTACTCGCTCGTGTCGTTCTATTCTAATCATTCATCAGACGAGAGACGATCGAACGCTCAACATTTTACTGTTCTAAGGCAAAAACAAAATGAAAGCCATAAGAGCATGACGTCTACAACATTCACAAATCCGCGTGTACTTCTCTTTTTTTGTCTATGAAAGCCGATCGGCCAGTGATTTGAGCAAAAACGTTTGGTGCACCAGCAAAATGAATAACAACACACTTCACATTCCACTCATTCCGACAACTAGGCCACATACACAAAAAAGACGTCCACAGCGTTTTGTTTCCTCCACTCCGAGCTTCTGCTGCGGCTTCCCATCCGTTTCTACCCACCACACTCAAGTATCTTCGACATAACTTAGAGCAGCAACACATTCTCCTTGGGGGTCATGCCGCCGCCATAATTGTCGAAGTTCCCCTCAGGGGTCGTCAATTCCGTTCCTTCCTTGCCCTTCTTTAGCAGCCGTGCACCAGCCACAATAGCTACGACCGCTAAGCAGCCCACAACGATCGCCACGATCGTGCCAATGCCTATGCCTGGTGAGGAACTTCCATCGCTAATAGAGCTTGTACCATCGCTGGCAATATCTGCTTCCTTCCATGAGTTTTGCTGGTTCGCTTCTTCGCTACCAGATTCGATCACTGAGCTGTCCGTCGATGTAGAAAAGGAATCTGATTCTGACGACCAGTCCGATCCGGAATCCGAGTCCGACGAAGAGTTAGAGTCAGACGTCGTATTGTTGGAGGGTGTGGGGGTGATGGCTGTGTCACTGCTGCTACTGCTCTCCACTGCGGCCGTCGCGGTCGCATTCCCATCTTCCTCTGTTGTCGACTGCGTTGAATCGCCCTCGGACTTGGACGTCGTGCTACTACCATCCGTCGGTGCTGTCGCCTTCGTTATCGTTGTTGTTGTTGTCGCCGCTGATCCCGTTGTCGCCGTTGATCCCGTTGTCGCTGATGATCCCGTTGTCGACGTTGATCCCGTCGTCGTTGGCGCCACTGAACCTGTTGTCGTGACCGCTGGTGTTGTGGACGTCGTCGTGGTCGTCGTTGTGTCCACAGTCACCACTTTTCCTGACTTTGTCAATGTGCCATCCGCATTGACGTACGTAATGTCCGCGCGGCCCTCAGCCACACATCCCATGATGAACGAATTGGGCAAAAGTGCACAGCCCGTGCCGGTGGGGCACGCGCCCACCCCCTGCGGAAGACCTGCTGAAGAGTACGTGCCCGAGCACGGCGTCGACGTCAAACACTGGACCTCAGCCACATCCAACACACTCACAGGGTACAAGCCATCTGCACAACCTATACCATTCGAAAAACATAATCGTGAGATCATCGGTTCCTGATCATCAGTCTCAATAGTGAGGGGAAAACATACCATCGATCGCGAGCACATGGACAACTGCGCTACTGCTAATGGCCACAGCCACAAGAAGCTGCCTCCACATAATCGTTTTGTTTTCTTTTTGTGCTTGCTAATATATCGCGTATGTGATTCTTAATCTGCCTGTGAATTAAGGAATAATTGTCCAGACCGACCAAAATCGCATACACACAGCGAATATGTACCAACACACGCACGCGGTTTGGTTAGGCTCTGCGAGAAAACCTCCGAAATGAATGTAGAGGCGGGAGAACTAAAACACACCTGGTGGAAGGAGCCAGCGCTTTGCTTGTCCAAATGCTGAGGCTTGGCCGTGTCGTCGAGATTGGCCCACACCAGTGCCACTTCGGGACGTAAGTAATGCAGAAAGGGCCGGTTCGAGCAACGGTAAATTACCGCCATTCACAGCTAGATGTGAAGATTGACTACTGATTGTGAGGGTGGCAGAGAGAAACTTTCCTGCAATGTGGCGGTAATTTACCGCCCACTACATCAAATTTTTCTTTTCCCCTTCCCGACTTTTGCCAGATGGGTTGCACGAGAAAGTGCATGTCACATGGGGAAAAAGGTGAGAATGTCAGAAACCCATAGCCCTAATGGCAATTTCTCGCTCTCGTCGACTAGGTTAAGGGCGTGGCGATATCGCCAAGTGGATCCTTCTGTATAGGGGCGGCATTTTTGGCTCTGCTCGTTATTGTATCACATCAAGTGGCAGATGTGCAGTTCTAAAAACAGTCTTTTTGGTATATCGTTTCGCTGTCTTTACAGGAAGCAGCCATGGCTAATAATGGAATATTTCTACCTACACGGCAGCGATCCCATTGCTAATTCTGGCTTCATTCCTGGAACATTGTGATGAGATATTTTTAAGCCATAAATGGATAACACAGCTCCTTATAGGATTCCTTCTTTATAAGAGACAATAGTACTTGATATCCTGAATGCAGCATCCAAATTTTCAGTCGCTGGGTTGTGCTCCCAGTTCTGATTGGAAATGATTTCCTCTGCCACAAACGATCCTTCATAGAGCGCCTCGACGCAGTACTCTTCTTGTGCAATTCTCCACCTTTTTCGATGCGTCGGTGTGCTATCCACCATACGGTGGAGACGAATATCACATAGATACCTTTATAAATGCATGTGCCATAATATCAAATACAGCTGCATATCTCGAGCCAAGCCATTTACAATGAGAAGCGCTCTGCGTCATGTCATGTACTGTAAAATCTAATATGCATTTAGTGTTGTCTGTTGAAGTCAGCATTTCGACTAACTGACTTGAACTTTCCATCGCCAGGGAGCAATAAGATCATATCGATTCGTATTGGTTTGCTCGCTCCCTATCCAGAACGATCACCTTCACTCGATGTGACGAGACTCGTGATCACCGTGATGTCGTCCATTTTGCCCCCCAAGTATTCATATCCAGCGGATTGAGCTGCTTGGGCAAACGGCGTTTTGTTCTTTGTGCCTTTCGCGGATTTATGGGCTGTATGCGCTATGCACGATGCGACTTTTTCCATGCTCGGCGGACCATCATCGAGCTGCGAACATGGTAGCACCGTATCCAAAAGAGTGGCGATTTGCGCTGGAAATAAGTTGTCGAACCTGTTTACCACAGTCACGATTGTTAGTCGAATTCCATAAAGCACTGCAAGCCATCAACTTGAATTATCACTTGGACATACAAGCCATCAGTGCCTAGTACGATTAGATCGCTTTCTTGCGTCGATATGTCGATGAGTTGCCCCTGCTCTGGCTGAAGAAATCGTCACAATCGAACAAGATATCATGTCGTCAGCTCTGTGCATATCATTAAACGTGACTGACAAATTCACTAACCATATCGCCATTATCGTGGCCCAATTGATACGGACAATTAAAGTAATGGGACTGGTGCGGCGATTCATAAATGACATGCCAATTCAGTGCTTTGTTTTCGTCCGTGTCGCTCATCTGTGGTCGACATACAAGAAACCCCGAGTCGCCCAAATTGATCGCTCGCAATGTCGAGCCTACAAATAGAATAATGTATATGATTAATGCTGCATCCAATTCATTCATAAACTATATTGCATCAAACCATGTAGTTGAACAATGCATGCTGTGGAGCTTCCTGGGCACTATTAGCACCATTAAAAGATCCAGAGTCATCAGCAAGATTCCAGCCAGTAAATAAAGATTCGCTATGCGCCGACAAAGTGGCCACCACTCACCTTCGCTTTACCATGCGCGTAGGTCAGCACTTCTAATGGTGTGGGGATGTTTTCCGCATCTGCTCCGACAGCATTGTGCGCAGAATTCATCAGCGTCCGCGAATATTCCCCCGAATCAATACCCTACGACATCAAGTAGGTTGAGCGATCCATCCTCGATCAAAGTACTAATACACAGTAGCTCACTTTGCGTGCCCAGCCACCAACACCGTCCGCTACGCCCACGGTGTTGGAACAAATGAACCAGGCATCTTCTCCACCAGTTGAGCGTTTCTGCGGATGCGGCAAATCACACGCGCCAGACAGTAGTTGCAGTTTCGGGCGCGTCCTTGGGGCGGCGTAGTAACGCTGTGAGATTTCGTACACCGACGACATACGCCGCTGTAGCAACAAACGACTCGCTCTACCACATAGCGCCATTGCTTCTTGCTGTTTCTTCAGCTTCCTCCTTCAAGTGATGCGCAAATTTTAATAACGGCACCACACACTACAGTTGGTCTCCCAGCAAAAAGATAGAAAACCGGTTTTGGAGCCGTTTAGTGTCAGTAATTCACTCAATACCTCTTAAAAATACTAAGTGCGCTTTTATCAAATGTTACGGGGAGGAGCCAAGTTTAACATTTCCAAACATCTCCCGCCTATCGACATTGGCCATCCACCTCGCACTCGAAACGCAAATGCGCGGTGAGCATGCATCAATCTCTCTCTGTTTGCATTCGTGCTTGGTTAATTAATGGTGTGTGTGCATGTATATGTGTGGTGCCGTAGAGAGAGAAGAGGCGGAGGGTGACGGTAGCCTTCGTGGTGAGCCATCTATTATTCCGCAGATGGACGTGATTGACTGCACGAGTGATGATGCAGGTGGCGAGAACGACGTGGCATTGATTGGCAGGAAAGAATCGACTAACAATAATAGCTTACGACCGCATTGTATGACGAATGGAAGCCGGAAACGATCACGGAGTGGTTCAATTGAGCGTGATGATATGGATGGCAAAAAAGAAGAGCAACACAGTCAGCGCTCGTCACGCAGCCCGAGTGTTGCTAGTGAACCCAACAGCAGTGCTTCCAGGAAACGACGAACAGGCTTACGTGGACCATTGGAATATCGCGTTTTATTTGCAGAAGTACAGGCGCAAGAGCGGGAGATGGATCGCATTAAGTACCTGAATAGCAATAACGCGACTGCGGTGGCATTGCGCAAGAGTGAAGCTACAGCACCCATAAATGGGACTAACAATGGTGATGGTGGTAGATCCTCGAAGAGTAAAAAGCAGACTCGAGCGGAGGAGAGACGCAGCAAGCGACTAGCCATCCGGCGTGGCATGAGTCCTCGTTCTCCAGACGGTGGCCCACGCATGGATGTACGTGTTGGACCTGTGCTTGTCGATTTTGATGGAACAAATGGAACAACAGCAAATGGGCATAGCAAGAAAAAACCACGCTTTGCGAATAACGGAGACGCTATCAAAGATGCTGTGATGCATTCTACAGCCTGGCGACATGTCCAATTCGATGAAGCGCCATTGAACATTTTACCTGATCGAAACGATGTGCCAGTGCCATTTTCAATAGAGTACGATCGGTCTCTAGGTGAATATGATGCCGACTTGGCTCTGAAATGCGCGATTCTGCCTACTTTCGGCAGATCGAAGCCACTCACATTGTCGACGGGGTCGCTTGCGGATGTAAGCACAAGTGTACATCAGGGACAATGCATAGTGACAAGGAAGCTGATCGTTTGATGTCGATTGTTCTGTGTGTCAGGTATCTGATTATTCCATTATCGAGGAACGAATACATGATCTTATTGCGGAAGCAACGCCGCTGATTAAGAACTGTCACGATCTTCGTGTTAAGGCAATTATCGGCAATGCGAGAAAGCAGATTGCCTCTTACTTGTCCGACTTACCCAAACAACGTGAAAAAGCTGTCACAATAAGAGGTACGCAATGACAGCAAGTATTTGTGACATAAATATTCCGATTGACCGTGTTCTTCGTTTTTGTGTTTGTATAACCAAGAATCATATTGTGAGCTGAAGATATCACGATTAGAGAAGATTGCGACGCGAAAAATTTTACAGAATGTGGAGTTTATGAGCGAAAACAAACACGAATCACGATATATTGTTGGTCGAGGTGAAACAGCTCAGCATGCGATCATTCCGGAGAACGTTGTTTGTCTTAGCAAAGTCGCAATGATCAATCGATCCACAACATGTATTGGAACACGCGAGTCGTTTCGTGTAGAAGATGACCCTATCATTCGATTCGTTCCGTATTTCAGTACCGAAAACAACGGACGGATTCAAGCACCTCAGTTTGAAGACTTTGAGACTACGCGCAAGGAGACATTGGTAGGGTCAGATGACGAAGCAAAAGAATATTTGCTGCGATATGTTGTCCATGGATGTGACGGTGAGCCGGTCGTGTTTGATGTTCTCAAGGAACTAGGCGAGTTTCAGCAGCCTTTAGCTGATTATACTGACTTACATCGGCGCGAGTTATTGCAACGTACACAAATGAAACAACTTGGAAACTTGAATCCAGAAGCCCAAGATCAAACCTCAATATCTGCAAAATCGATTAGTGCTTTGTTGCAGAAATATGTAGTTCAACGATCAGGAGCCTTGCTTCGAGACCGTCTTGAGTCTCCGCCTTCAACGTTTCAAGTGAACTACTTACATTTTACTGATGGTATTTCGTCATCAAGATGGGGCATTCGGTCTGCTCCGAGTGAGAGATATGATGAGGTCGCTTTCAAGTATCAAGAATTGTTTTGCCGTCGCTGCTTTACGTATAATTGTCTGAACCATGGCATTAAACAACCACTCCCCACGACCCGTACTGATCCAAGATATCCACTTGTCAAGGCGTCAGCAAAGCTATTTCGAAGCGTTGCAGATCAATCGACGATTGCTATGGAAGTAGAGACGGCTGAAGAGGTGGAGACAACATCACATGAATCAATCGAAGAACAACCTGAGAAGGAAGAAAAAGTGAACATAAAGCTTGAAGATAGTGCAGAGAACGAAGAAGACACAGAAAACGGGATCCGGAGGTCTGTTCGCTCGTTAACAGCTGCGAACACGAAAGCTTCTTCTTTATTGCAATCGCAACGACCTAAGATGAGGAAGAAAGTAAACTATTTACGTTCCAAGTGGGGGGTGAATGACGACGTGTCCGAATATTTGGGGTTCGATAATGTATACCGAACCATGATAGCTGAACGGAAAACGACGCTATTTAACTCGGATAAATATTGCAACGAAAATTGCTTTAAAGCTCGGCGCATATCTTCAACACAAACCGACCACCCAGAGCCAAGTCTGCTCAGATCAGCCAGTGATGTTAGTAAATGGAAATCTACGGAGAATGCCCTTCTGAAGAAGCTCGAAAAATGCTTGGGACGCAATCCATGCGTACTTGCTACAATTCTGTTAACAAGAACGTGCTCTGAGATAGCAGATGCTCTTGATCAACACGAAACATGGAATGGCGATGTCATACATAATGGTACACAAAATTTGGAAAGTCTTATCCGCAATGACCGAGATAGGAGCAATGGTGTGCATGGGAATCATCATGAACACTTGCGTAGGACTCGTTTCCAGCGAATGAAAGATCGCGGAGCGAATCATGAATACATCCCTTGTAATCATGTGGGAAGTTCGTGTAACTCTGGACAGTGCTCATGCATGAGAAGAGATCACTACTGTGAAAAATCCTGTGGTTGTTCCTATGATTGCTCCAACCGCTTTCCTGGATGTAAATGCGATCCCAGCGAGTGTAAAACGCCGTCGTGCCCATGTTTCTTTGCTGGACGCGAGTGCAATCCTGATGTTTGTATATCGTGTGCAGCTAGCGAACTGCCCGTAATAATGGCCGATCCAATAAAGAAGCACAAAACTTCTGAGCAGCTCAGGGTATGCGGGAACGTGAATATTTTGCGTGGGAAGGCTCACAAGTTAGGGGTTGCAGCATCTGACACACACGGATGGGGTGCATTCGCACTTCAGAAAGTGAAGAAAGGTGATTTTATTTATGAGTACACAGGCTCTCTTGTATCTCAAGATGAAGCGGAACGACGGGGGAATGTGTATGACAAAACTACCATTAGTTTTCTGTTTGATTTGAACGAGGACGCAGTAGTGGACGCGACGCGCAAGGGTAACAAGAGCAAGTTTGCGAATCACAATTCCAATGAACCTAATTGTGTGGCAAAAATTATGCAAGTAAATGGCGATCATCGCATTGGGATTTACGCGAAAGAAGACATCGAAGTTGGAGATGAACTATTTTTCAACTACGGCTACAACGGTGTCATTCCGGATTGGAGTCAGGCAAGAATTGGTAGTAGATAGATAGAAGAGATCAAAGTGACGTGAAATGTGCTTCAAAGTTGTGCGCACTGGTCAACTGTACCGAAAGATGTTGTTATTAAGAGACCTTTGTGCGATTTTGCGTTTCTGATAGCATTGTACAAAACAATACGAGAAATGTGGGGTTAGTTTTCTTGCTCACATGGTGCAATCATGCCAATCAAGTGTTTACTTATGTTTTTTGCTTCGAAAAGGAGTAGACACGACGATACCCTTGGTATATTTAGGTGGTGGTTAAGAGTGTTTTTTAATAGCGCGGAACTGCAGATGGTGATGAAAACACAGATGCATTGTGCCCAAGTGCAAGAGCAAAAATGGAGTACAACTGGGCCGATCCGAAGAAGAACTCTCGCGTGAAGTCCTTTATGATGTAAGTGGTTTGCTTGGTCATTGCACGTATCAACGCGCGACTGATAATAGGAAGAATCGGCTCTTAGGGCGAAAACTGAGTTATCAAGGAAGAAGCGCCTGACCAATGTTAAGTCGACTGTTTCTAATCAATTACATCCGACCATTGAAAAGAAGCTTCGAAGTAAGGATGCATAAAGATTTTAATGGATCGGATTGAAGTTATCATTGCTATATTCTATAGAAAAAAAGAAAAGTCCAGAGTCAGCCCGGCAATGCATTGATAGCGATGAAGACGACCTTGTTCACGGGCGCAACAATAACGATATCCACGAGCATCCCAACCTGGGCGGCTCTAGAGGTGACCGAAGCAAGAACGCTCGACAAGATGTATATTCTTCGTCATCCAGCTCGAGTAAGAAGTAAGTATCGCGAAATTCTTCCATAAACAAACGTTTTTCTATAGCTGAACAAGATCTTTTCATGTTTAAGGTCAATGTTTGAGGATTTTGGTTCAAATGCGGCAGCAGAAGGGCTATTCCATCCTGCATCTACAATCGCAGCGTTTATCGAGCATGACGCGAAATACAGGCAAGAGATTTCACAGAACGTAGATCAACGAAGTGGCTCAAGATTTGCTGGTCTCGCTACCCAGAGTGAAGAATATCCACCTTCACGTGAAGCTCAGAAACTTCCAGTACTTCTCAGCGGAAATGCGCAGCGAGATCGATTGTCAAGCCGTTCAGAATCGAGGCTGCGGGGATCCAAAGATCATCGCTCGGCACCGTCCTCGGCAGCATCTTCGATCACACTTCTAGATACTGGAGCCATAACGTCCACTCGGAGTGATTCCGATCTACATGCACCTCGTCGATCCGGAACAATACCGTCGTCTGCTGACAGCAACGCTCTGGACTTCTTTGATAATGACGAAGAAAGCGATGAAGATATTCCAAATCAGTCTAGAAATGCTACTACTCGATTTGAGAATGTAAACATAGAGTGTACTACCTCGGATTTTTCAATAACGAAGAAATTTGAAGAGCTGAAGCAAATAATGAAAGCAAATCGAGACAAGAAAGCAGTAAATGGACAAGAAACAGATGAGAAAATGCAGACACACGCTGCAAGCTCGGAAACGAAGGCACGAATTGCCACAGATAATGACACAAATCAGAAAAAGCTTAGCAAGAATGTACAGAGTTTGAACAGCAAGACAACTAATGGATCTACAACTACGACGAAAAAAAAAGGTTCTGAGAAAGCTACAGTGACAAGCTCGGATACATCGGCGATAAAACAGTCCAGCAGTGGCGAAGCTAGTATTGACCATGGAAAGTCATCGAAGTCCAGATCGAGCATAGTATCAAGTTCGGGAAAGATACCAATCGCTTCGGTTGTCCCATTGATTAGATCAAAGAAAGAGATGAAAATACGAAATGGTATGTCTCTTTCGGATCTGAAAGAAGAACATCGCGTGGCGATGGAAATGCTCAAGGAGTTAGGCGGTCCAGTCGATGCTGATTATCAGAATCATGGGGAGGAAAACCTTCACGTAACAGCAAAACTTTCGTTCGCACGTTCATCTAAACGTGTAGGGAGGGATGTCGGAGGGACAACAAATATGAAACAGAGCGAACCTCACGCAAATAACAGCAGGACAGTCGGCAGTGCAAATAATGAAGGGCACAACCATTCCAGTTCACCCATATCAAACGGCGCAGCTGGAAGCCTTGTAGCCAAGCTTCGTGCATCTATACCATCAAGTCGTGAGAAACTCAGCGAGTTGACGCCAGAAGGTTTGTCGCCAGAGCTTTCTATGGAACGCGAGTCTATGGAAGACAATAATAGCGCCACCAGTGATAGTCATGCTTCACAATGTCAACCTGTACAGAGTGAGGAAGATGTAGAACGAGACGAAATGAATTCTTTCAATGGTGCAATCCAGATGAACGATGCACTTGGGAACGGTAATGACCAGAATGACAATATGTATTCGTTCACGACGGACGAATCCCACGATCACCCCGAGTCGAAGCAAGCTGAATATCCAACGTGGAAGCAATATGAAGAAGAGGATGAAGATAGTGAGGAAGAAAACAACGATGATGATGAAGACGATGTGGAGAAAATCAATTCACCTCCTATAACGACGAGGTCAATTGACCTTTATGGTGATGATGGCTTCGAAAGTGAATGGTAACCGTAGATAATGGAAATGCATTAATTCTAAAATCGCCATTTGTGCTTACTAGGTGTAGTGGTAGGCAGTGACTTCTTATTACCCAAGACGCAGAGCTAAATAGCAGATGGCGAAGGTACCAAGAATGCTTCCGCGAGCAGTTTATGCCCAATTTTGGCAATGCGATCATGTACAGATTCGCCTTCTCGGACATCCTAAAATGTCATGAACAAAATTAAGCAAGTCTGGCAAAGACGACATGTAAATAATAGAGAAATGCAGAGGACTGAACGCATACCTCAATGGGAATGCATGGCTGCTCTGGAAGAGGCTTTACCGGATCCTGTTCGCTTGCTGTATCTCCATGTTTGCTCTCACGATGATGATGGTGCTGACGCTGATGGCCGCGCTCGTGGCGCTGGTGCTCCGATTTACGAGGGCGTGACCGCTCGCTGATTACTCTTGATGAAGAAGCGTAGGGATCGCGCATTCTGGCTTCGCCTCGAGCAGCGATGAGCTCCAGATGTGCCTTATACAGCGTTTCAAATTTTATACGCTCGAGCCATGGCATGATTTTCCGGTTGCGTAGGTGAAATTGTTGCCCCATTTCCTTCTCGATCTGGCGCAAAGGAGCCAAGTGTGGGGAAATCTCTAGAAAGTGGTCCAGCATGGCACTGGCATCACTACCAAACGCAGAAAACGCTGGTAAACACAGCAATTGCTGCATATAAGCGTCGTACTTAGCGACTCTGCGCTGGTTCTCTGCACCAACAAGCTGTGGCGAGTGCGGATGAAGAATGGCATTGATCTTCGATGCCGATGACGAAGACACTGATGGAAAGACAAGATCGCGTAGCTCTTCACGAAAGAACTGACGTAGCTGACTGTCAAAGTCCCGTAGTTGCATCGTGGATTTCTGGATCTTCCAAGCACATGAATACTCGAGAATCTGCCACGACGAGTTCTTCCCTCGATCATTGTCTACGGAATCGCTGGTCTCACTGCTGTTATCATCAGGTACAAGCTCGCGTTGGAGTATCCAGGCTTTGATGGTGATCTCATAGCTTCCTTTACCATTACTGTCTTTTTCTCGTCCAGAAACGGCTGCGCTGAGATGCAGTTGGTTCATGTAGGCGAAGATTTTGCCATTTAACTCGCGTAGATCAATAAAGGATGTTGGTGTTGTGCAGACATCTTCGCGATTGGTGACAGAATGAAGTGCTTGGAGCCATTGCTGCATGTACTTTCGACAGGCAGAGGCATCGTTGCCGGTTGTTTCTTGTGGAATATCGGCACATAAGTAGTGCTGCTTTTTGGTGGAGGACGAACTTGCTTCTGTGACTCTAATCACAAACCGTCGCGAGTTTTCGATCGAGATCTTGCTGCTGATTTTGAGCGATTGTTTCTTGTCGCTCTGCAACGCCAGGAGTTCCCCCAACTCGTCGGCCGTGGCGACCTGTGCGTCCTGCAAGTCAATTTTGCCTTTTCGTTGGCGCATGGACGCATCTGTGAAGAATTCTAAGATATGGAACGCCTCATTCAGTTTAAAGAACCGCCGCACCCAATTTTTCTTGTGCTGCAATGAGAATGCGCCGCCATTGATCTCCAGGTGATCAAGAAAGCCGTCCATGTTGGTGTTTCTTTCTGCAGTCGTTTATGAAAGGCAAATCAACTGGAAATGGTTTCGCCGTCGGAAAAGATATATATAATTAGATAAGAACTTGCACGTTCTGCTTAGCTAGTCCGTTACACTTACTCACGCATTTACGCTTAACAGATGTCCATTTCTGCTCATGCCGCTTCTCGATATTTTTCCATCACTTGGTGATACACGTCCTTGCTGCTCGTGTCAACCACATGTTGCAGCGGTCTGAGCCGCGTCGTGAGCATCTTGCGTGTGGACGCAAATCGTGGCTTGTTGCACAGCAGCACCTGCAGCACCAGCCTCGTCAGTTGGCGAGGCGCTGGGTCCGAATACGTACACGCCACCGCAAACCATTCAACCAGCATATCGTATCCACGCTCCCTCTCGAAAAACAGCGCCATATCCTCTTTACTCGCTGTGCTATTCGCTGTAGCAGCACGTGATTCAACATTGCTTTGACTCTGACGCAGACGCTTGCGGTCCTTTTTTGCCTTAGTGAGCGTCAAATCCAAGATGAACAGTGCTTGCAGTCGGTCCTCATTGGTCTTGAAATTCTGCGACGCTCTGTTTAGAAATGTAGTCATCAGCGCTGTGCTCCGAATGCAGCCTTCATGATCACAGGTCTCTCGCGTCATATGCGCCAGCAGATCCGAGATGAGTGGCCCCTGCGTGTCAGCGGTGCTTTGACGCAATGGTAACTCCTGTGGGGTGTGTGCGGCTGTCAGTGCTTCCTCAGTGACAGGATGCTTTTTTGTGAGTTGGATGAACGTCTCCGTTTGCTGATGCAGCTCTGCAGTCAGCGCCTTCAGCGCCTCATGCTGCAGCACAATGAGGTTCCGCACGATCTCTGCCTCGCTCATGCGGATCAATTGCTTGTAGTTCCTTCTTAAGTACGACTGTGTGTATTTAGATTAAGTACGCATGTTTAGAAACGATATGCAATTTCGTTTCTAAATAGGTTAGCCACAGTTTCTTTCGCAACAATAAGGAATGGTGTGTTCGACACAAGCGCTTTTCTCTATCTGCGTCCAGGTTTAGCTAAATAATGCGGTTTTGTGTCTACTCGCTTGAGAGTTGCACCGTATGGGGACAGAAAGGACGGAGGGGTGGTGTGCTCAGCTGGCAAATCTTGCCACAAGCATTGCAATGCTGCCCACAACTGTAGCCAAAATGCATTTTTTTCGCCCTAAGACCTAAAAGTATTATTTTTTTGTACTTACTCATTTAGGGGCTTAGGAGTGTTGCTCTGCCATCACGTGTTGACATAAGAAGCAAGAATGTGGTCAGTAGCTCATCCATGGGGATCACCAAGAATGCTGAACGCGAGATCAGAACATGTACTATGCTTTGATGCACTATAAAAATTCAGAACTCGCTTCTCTAGCGATCATGGCTTCTGTCGATTACGACAGGCCTCTGTGATCAATCTGTTATGAGTATATGTGGCTTTCAGACACTCGTTCAGGCTGCTGTTTTTCAAGCATAACCACGAAAGTGTAGCTAATTGAACATTTTTTCATATTCGTGTTTGTTGTTCATAGTTTTAACTACGGTGGCATCTAGAGTAGCTCCATGTCTCAACATTACGCTGCTCAGAAGGTAGAGAGAGTGGCATATGCCGCAACTGAAGATATCGTCTGTCGCCCTCTCATTACTCGCACGAGGTCCACCGTATCTTTTCAAGCTGTTGCTCGAAATTACACTCCAATTGATAATTCAATGTTGCATTCATTCATCTCCAATCGAACCACATGGCAAACAGCTGGCGTTCATGTCACGAGATCGTCCAGTTAGGTTGCAATGGTGTCGATCTTACTGGCTTTATCTGAGAGTTCCACGTCACCACGTGGTGGGGCAAGAAGGCTTTCGTTAGTTCAAAAAAAATAGGCAAATAAACGATTCAGAAAATTTCTGACGCTTTTTCCTAAAATCCCATAATGACGCAATGGAGGTCTTTCAACCCTGATTTATGCGTTCGGTTGAAGAACCTATTAGGTCTGTTTCCCAAAAATCAGATTTCCCACAATTCAGCGCTTAAATAATCTATCTGGCAGACGAGCCAGATTTACTCCTAATAGCTCAGAAGAAGTGCTTACACCACTTTTGAAGAGAATACAAAGAAGAAGATAAGAGCGTTCCTCTACCGCGAAACGGTCACCACGGAATCCGACAAGGCAACATGAACTTGTCGCGAAAATTAGCCACTTTTTTTTTACAAAATCTACAAATCCCCCATTTTTCCGTTGATTGCACAATGACACTTAATGCACCAGAAGTCATATGACCACTGTTGTCCATGACGTGGACATCCAGCGCGTTAAATGGGAAAGACGTTATGGACTTTCGAGGCGGAGTGCGTTCTCAAATCCTGCTGTTGCAACATTTGCGATCTTTTGAATGAATAACTCTTTTCATTTTACGATACGGTAGTGCAGGGACATTTTTGCCCATAATTTTCCTTGCTGTCTCCGCAATGCCCCAGCCCTTATCTAAAAGATCATGCTGCACAAAGCCAGGGTGGTACCTAGAAAACTAAAATGACCAAAGTAGCACTCACCCACCGCCTGCAAATTCACCTCAACGAACGGTGGGGCACCCACCCGCTGCTTCCACCTCCAGTTCTCCGATCTGCACTGCTATGGCTCGCCCATCTACAACCCTCACAACTCAGAATCCTCAGTCGCGCACACTCGACTCGATTTTTCGCTTGCGGGATTTTGTGTGAGTAACCAACGACTAATTCCAATAGCAGGAAAGCGCCACTTGGCAAAACCGTTAGCGATACCACAGACGTACGTATCCAAACGTTTAGTATATAGTTAACTACCTGGCCCAATGGACGCGCGGATGGCCATGCATGAAGTACTTCGTCCACTGGAAACCCTTGAATACAGTAAATGGGGAAGATCTGCACCTGTGGACGTCCCCAAAGGCTCCCAGTCCCATTATTCCCATGTACCGTTGTATGGAGGACGCACCCATCAAATATCGATGGAAAATCCCCAGAATCACCATCAACAGCGCCTGCCGTCTCTGCGCTCAGTGAGCTCGATCAGCCCACCTAATACGAGCCGAAGTCCTATCGTTGATTTGGCACCACTACGGACGCTCCAAGATTATGGCAGCAAACATTTTACGACAAGCCCCAGAATCATCCCAAGTTTGAGTACGTTGCGTTCGGGGCCGGATCCCACCCAGCGTCCGACACTTCCCCCAGTGCGTTACGACCATCCGCTGCCACCGCTTCGTGCGTCTGAGCCTCAGTCTCAGTCACAAACGCTTTCATACCATCACCATCGACCAGCTTCGCTGTGGACGCCACATCTACAGCCACAACCGCGCAACATGATTCCATCAATGACGCCATCCGCACAAATGTTACCGGGGCTTCACGTAGTCACACGCCAGTCGAACGTCAGTCCGACGGTCCACTCGCCCTCTGCTGTATCGCCCACTGCGTCCTCTGCTGCTTACTCTCCTTTCACCGTCGCAAGAAGCTTCTCTACCAATAGCAGCGTGAGTCCCATATATCCCCATAATATCAACAATCTCAAGGATCTCAAGGACCAAGAAGCACATATCGAGCAAACTCCAAGTCTTCCACATCGTCTCCCCATAAAGAAATCCCGGTACACCACACCAACTAACAAAGGAGGACCCCCCTCCTCTACAGCGTCAGCGACGGCAAAAATGCCTATTAAATGTCGTCGAGAAGGTTGCACTAACTACGCGCGCCGCAAGGGCCTCTGCATGGAGCACGGAGGGCGTCACTTTTGTAAAATGGAGGGCTGCCAGAAATGCGCCCACCGCGGTGGGTTCTGCATCTCCCATGGCGGAGGTCGGCGTTGCGCCGTCGAGAATTGTGCCAAAAGCGCGCAATCTGGTGGTATATGCTACTCGCACGGGGGAGGGAAACGATGCGCCACGATCGGGTGTACGCACGCAGCCCGCAGCGGCGGGTTTTGTATTAAACACGGCAAAAGCCAGCAACAAGCCGCATAGAAAGAAGCAAAGACAACCCCTTATTTACTCTTTAGCGATATAGGCTGTGTAAACATAAGAAAAAAAACTATAACACACGAAACAAAACCACCATATAGTTCACAAGACATCGATAGACTTCCTATCTTTTCTTTTCTTCGGTTTTATATTTATCTGATTGCGCCTCAATCCTTTGCAACACTGACGCAAAATCTTCTTGAGCATCGCTAAGTTCGCGGTCACATGTGATGGTCTGCACGTGAGTTGGCCCCAAATGCGTCTCTACATATCTCAACAGTTCACAAGTACTGCTTACGAGTGCATCCTGCGCGTCTTCCAACTCGTTACGAGTGATTTGTGGGGGGGTTCGGTTCATCAACACGTCCATTGACATCGTAAAATGCACGATGTACCTCAACGAGGCAATTTGTTGCTCAAGAGCCCACAGTTGTGGAGCGATATACTGATAATGAGGTTCCAATCGCTCACTGTCCACTTCTTTAGCTTCTAATTGGTTGTTTACGTCGATACTGCGTGGAAATGTATCAAGGCAATAGATGGAAAAAGCAGTGGACGCGACAAACCGCTGTAGACATTCGAGTTGACGAGAGAAGCGAACAAGATGCTGTCGCTTCTTCTTTACGTCCTTGACAGTCTGCTGTGTCACTAAGTCAGGTATATCCACCAAGACGGTGTGGCCTCCAAGGCGACGACAGCACCTTCGAATAGCGTGTTGGTAGAATGTAAAGCGATTGCCGATCACACCAATGATCTGAGGTCGCAACACTTGGCGAATCTGGTCGTAGAGTGTGTCAACGTACACAAAGCGAAGCGTATGGATGGTTATCTTGTGTGGTATGCCCTCTGTTCCTTTATCTGCTGACTTAGATGACGATGAGGAATACACACGCACTATTTGCTCCAATTCTGGACTGAGTGCCTTCGCTTGTAATTGTCGCTGCTTTTCTAATTCTTCTTCCTCGTCCGAATAGTAATCTTCTTCCTCCATTCGAGCGCGCGGTGGCGGCTGCACCTCCAGTCGTTTCAGTATCACGAGCTTCTCTAGCGATGATCCGATGGACGCTTCTAGGGCTTGTATCTAGACGAAGAGAGGCGAGGTAAAGCATAACAATGTCATACACTGTTTCATTGCGTAATTAATAAACAGGGTTTGACTTACATATTCCAGCTTTGCAGGGACTCCGACAACAAGACATCTCGGTGCCTGCATCGCTTGGATCCGCTGAACCAACGAGCGTACTTGCCTCATGATAATATTGGCTTTATTGTCTTGGATCTCTGTGTCATCATTACAGACCTCGTGTACATCGTAACCTTGATCGACCAGTAAGTGGCGAAGTCGACGCATCTCTACACAAAAGTGATCACCTAGTAGCAACGAGACCTGTTTGCCGAGCAAGAGTGCACGTAGAGCAGTGATATTACTCGGACTATTACTAGTGGACAAGTCCATCTGTCGAATTTGAGGATAAGCGTTCATGACCTGCCAAATCGATTCGTCTTTTTCATCTTCTTGTATAGAATGTGTATATGTGGTGGAGGAAATGCGAAGTGCGAATGCTGGTACCCCGATTTGTTCCAAAAACTGCTCCATGTGGTGTTTTGTTGGAGGGAAATTGTAAAGCAAAAACCTCTCTCGTCCAGCATTGGATCGAAAGAGCATCCGCTTCAGGATCTGAAGCGTTTGATCGACAGAGGTTGATGAGGCCGAGGACGCCAGTTCCTGGAAATCGACCCAAAGGTACTGATGAGCAATCGCGGCCATGTTTAATTTGACGATGATATGCTGCTTATCGGTATTATCTGAGGGATTCCCACCAAAGCACAAACCAACGACAGGTGCCAATGCTTTGCTCACCGATTGGCGTAGCTGCTCATGCTGGAAACAGTCACTGCGTTCGAGATAGACCCGCTCCACCAGTCCGAGGTTTTGAAATTGGGTCATCCATACTAGGAAATTGTCCTTTTGCCCCTGTTTGCTTGGCGCTTTCGATTCTTGCAGGTATTGTACATGTAGGATGCGATGTGGTAGTCCAAGAACTCGTGTGAATGCTTCTGGTGGGAATTCGGCCCAAGAAAACCCCTGCAAAAGAAACTTCTGTGCACAGCTCCCGGTTTGACCCGTAGATGCTTGAGAAGAATTGGTGTTACTGTGGACAAACGGAGCTGTCGCGGCAGACCCACTGGCCGTGAGAGCGGATTGTAGCGAAGTAAGAAGCCATTCCGGCGGAAACTGTGCGTTTATGCGCTGCCGTTGTGTGAATTTCCCGTTACTATCGTGTTCGTTGCTTACTTCCCATTGCACCAACGTTTCCTGAGTGATAACTTTGAAACCAAAACTTTCAGCTACTTGTTGCCACTGTTGCACTGGAATGAGTTGCTGTGGATCATGAACCAGCACCACCACTGGATCAAATATTGAAGCCAATAATTCCTTCATGTTGGTTGCATCTGTTACATCTTCACAAATTTCCACCACAAATGGTGGGACCCAGGGTTGTAACTCCAGTACTTTACTTACATGTGTGCTGTTGGTAGAAAAAGCGGAGATGTCCATAGCCGTTGATTGAATTTGTACCGCGAAGTTAACTTGCCATTTATCGAGCTTGTTGACAAACAGGTTGCAAAATTCGAGTGAAAAGGCCTTAAAATCGAACAAAACGAGCCGCTGGCGGTTGCGGATACTGCGCATCTGCTGTATTAAAAAGTCTATTGCCGCTTCTAAGTGGTCAGAGACATACTGCTGTTTTAGCACAGTACCGACATCCACGAAGGCATAGCGTTCCTTCTCGGCATATTGGCGTATCGCGTTTGCTAAAGCATCTCTCTTTAGGTTGGTACCTAATGCCGAATTCAAAACAATCGCTACCAGCTTGTGTTCACTTGTAAGGACAGCCTCGATCTTGGGCGCTAAACTGGTTGTTCCGCCAGTACTGTGTTGCGGGCTGCTGTTATGTTGAACTGTCGAGGCCAATCGTACAGAGCTGGTCTTTATTGCACTATTACTTGTTGTAGTAGAACTTGTCGGTGTGCCTTTGAGCATCTCCCGCTTCTGTTTGTAGCTCAAGAGCCACTCGCCCAGCCATCGACATGCTACCAGATGGTCCCGTTTCGCTGTAATTTCTTCTACCTCCAACATGGCACTCACACTTTCTGTCACGACTTGCTCCAGTGTCATCTTCTTGTCGTACGGCCATGGCAACGTCTGCTGAGCAATTATCGAGACTTTGTCGGCAGATAAAACCACAGCAGCGCTGTCAGCACTACTGCCAAAAAAGAATTTCAGCTCCCGCTGTGCACTTTGCGGAGAATCACTGCCGTGTGTAGCGTTACGTGTGCCGTCAATCCCAAATCTTGCACGAAGTGTCCACGGATGGGTCTCTTTCGCCATCAGTGCGTTCGTGGGTCCCATGACCGCACGCCACGCGAGAATGGCATGCTTACGGGTCAGTCGCATTGCTATGAGTTCTCCACTCGTCATAAACGCTAACAAACGCGGGAAAAATGGCTTCAGCTGGTGTTCGGCGTAGAAAGTAGTGGCTTGTGCGCGTGTGAGCACAAGGCGCCGCTGCTGGGCGATCGTAAAGCCAAACTCTCGAATCGTTCGCTGGATTGCGGTAACAGCAACGGGATCACTTGCAGTGCCTGGTTTGATAAGCGCCAGTGTTTGCTCGATAGATGGCTCCGTTTTATCTGCAAACTTAGTCAATCGATGGATGAGTTGGCTGTCGAATGTGATGAACAACCCGCTCTCGAGACAAGTGGCGTCGTGGTCGACGGTGCGGACGTACTCGTTGGTGGGAAATCTAACTGGTAGTTGGGCACGAACACTTTCTGGGAAAAACCGGCGTGCTTCGTCCAGATTTGGGGGGCCTACGACCATGCGAAGCGTATAATGGAGATCTAGGCCCTCCAGCTCAATAAGCAAACATGGAGTTGGCTCAGATTCATTGAGTAGCAGCTGAGTCATGTGCTGTTCGTGAGCCTGGCGTTGAGACTCATTGAGTGCAGGATGCAGTTCGTTACACAGTAATAAGGCCAGGTCATGGGAACCCACGAGTTCCTTCGATTGCACTATAATGGCCTGCACATCGTGCAGCAGTTTTTTCAGCAACAGCTCTTTGCCTTGTGGAAACTTCGTCAAGAACGTTGGTAGCAGTACCATTACTGCATATCCAAGTCGGCAAACATTCTTTTCATACGGATGAAATACCAAGAAGCGCTCTCGATACGCACACGCGACTGTGGCGCTGCTCTGCAGGCCATTTTGAATGGCATTGAGTCCACACAGCGCACGTAGTGGCCATTGATCGTGTGGTACAGACGCTGCAAGTGCTTCTCGTCGAGCGAGCGCTGGATCAATGGGGCCGGCGAGAGCATTCCATTTGGCAATGACGTCTGCTCCAGACGTGTCAGGCACCGTCAACAGTAATGCGAGACTGGGGCCAGCCGTGAAATATTGAAGGAATTCGTCTGCGTGCACGTCGGGCTGTTCGACGTGCATGAATAGTCGACGTACTTGAGGTTTGGTGAGCTGTACCATATGCTGCTGAGCGATCTGGAAGCCGCTTTCTGTGATGCGTCGCAACAACTGGGATACGACCTGGCCGTTGGCCAGCAAGAACGCCGCTTCTACTGCCGAGACACCTGCGATAGTCGATGTAGATGACGGAGGCAAAGGTTCTTTTGCTTCATCTTCTAGTGTAGAAGTAGGCGGTGAGTTGGTCAATGAAGACGAAGGTATGAAGTTGTAGAATCCTGTCGCGATTTCGGGCCGGAGGAAGACTACGACAAACGAGGAAAGCGGCATCACACACTGTACCTGCGGTTCAATGATGGAAATGCGAATAAAACAAAGGAGGAATGCGGATATTTGAACCCTTGGACTCGAAACGGCGCGTCTGTTCAAGATCCACTTCGAATTCATCAATCAAATCGACAACACAATTAATCTACAACAACAAGCACAATAGACTATGTGTGGCCACACAGCACTGTTCATATGGCAATCAAAGTGAAAGATTGATGATCTTCAGCAGCTTGTGCATCGTTTTGATGGAGTCGGTATAAATGGTGGCATATGAGAGACAGAAAAGACACTTGGTGGTTGTCAATTGCTATCACTCCACAGTCGAATCTATCGCCTGTTGCAGAAGAATGCATATACACAACGACCAGGGAAGTTCAATTAGGAAATAAAATATCAAAAACTTATGGAGCAAAGTGATTAGACTGAACAACGGTTGACAAGGTTTTACATTGAGAATTGGCATTAGCTTCGTAGGAATCGTAAGACATTAACATCCACATGCCAGCACATGCGGACACACCCAAAACACATAGGACACACAGTCCACAACCTACAACCCACTCACATACATCATCATGCTTTTTGCTACAAAGTAGCTGCTTTGCTCTCACGGATAGCTGCATCCACATGTCTTCCATCTGCGCCCACAACTATAGCAAAACTCGTGGTTGTTATGGCACCTCATTCGGTTGCAGCCAATGGTCTTTTCCACACCCACTCCACAGCCTGGACACTGTATACCACCATCCTTTTTCACAACCTCGGCATATTCGCGGTCAGAAAGCAAGTCCAGTTTCGTCCAATCTTTCGCCTTTAAGAACTGCTCATACTGTGCGAAATCACTTGGACGAAGCGCTTCCTTAACGTATTCAATCGGAAATTCTTTCTTGCAACAGTGCGCAGGAACCATTACCCGATCTCTCACGCCCATCCTACAGCGTATAGCAATGCAGCTCCTACAATATAGATGACCGCACGAAAGCATGCGCCTAATAGCATGATCGTGAAGCGGGGAGAAACAGCATGCACACGTGGGTGGTAGTTTTTCTTCGATAGTGTCCAGGTTCATAGGCTTCACAGTGACGGCATCAGTATCTTCACCTTCACTCACGTAGCCAGCAACATCCGTTCCATCCAGCAACTTTGCTGCTTCAGCCTCATATAAACTGCGAGCAATCACTTCATCTAGCGCACATTGCTCAGCATTCTGTATTTCTTCGCGATAAACGTCCAACGCATAGGTGTAGGTCAACATGTCTTCCTCCAATTGATCGTCATCAACTAACCCATGCACATCGCTGGAGAACAGCTCTGCCTCTGACCATTCGCCATAATTGTCCATCTGACGACTTGTTTGATCATTTATATGAGGCATTACTTTCATATTGGTCAATCGTCGCCTCATTCGTACCATTGATTGAGGTTTGTGAAGAACGAATTGAATTTGCTGCTCGTTATGCCTCTTCTCGTAAACTGTCGAAAGAAAATTCGGATTAATTCCCTCAACTGCATGATCGAGGCGAAACCATTCACAGTGATTGTAAATAATCGAGAGGCGTAATACACACACACAAAAGCAATATAAAACATAAACCTTTGCCTCACATATTCAGATATAGCCCCATCAATGCAATTAATGCATGCACAATATCAAGTAGCGATCGCAACTCACACAGAACACAAATTACAGGTAATGCTGATAAATATTGCTTGGTCGCATCCCAACAAAAATAACAGTCATTTGCACACGTCATCGTTTGGCAGTCCGAGATTTCCTTGATCTCAATACCGTCGGTTAGGCATTGGTCTCCCTTGATCTTCTTCATCAGACGAATAATAATGACATCTTCGACAGCAGCGCGCTTCCATCCTGGTGCTCAGGATTTGCCGCCAGAGATCAGCTTCATGCCTATCTGACGTTCTCCCACAACCGGTTTGTATTTGAAAAAGCTTCGACATGTGAACGCGGCCTGAATCACATCTAATAGCATCGACTACTTTCATCAGTGCAATGGGAACCCAATACTGTCTTTGTCTCCGTTTTTGATGGTTCGACGGCAGCGATCAACGCTGTATTTGCGATAGAAAGCATGGTCACAAAGCACAGTAAAGTGTATCGTCTTTGAACTCACCGTCCTTTGACAGGCGTACCATGTCGGCGTTTTTTGCTCTTCTGTGTGGAAGGAATCATTGCTTACTAGATCAACAACATTTTCAAGTGGTACTGTCGCAAATTGTGTTATCCTCTTCTGCATTTCAATGAGAGAATCAAAACCATTTGTTGTCGCTTTCACTTTGCTTTTTATATTCATAGATAGCTTCAGTTTGTCAGATTTGGTGATAATGATCGTCGATTAGTTAACGACGGAAAGAGCTTTGTTCATCATCTCTTGAGTCTTCTCCTCCACCAATAATGAGTAATAATGTTCTCCAGACGGTGCAAGGACTTCATCTATCCACTTGCATGGAATTTCATGTTGACAACATCGGAGTGGCATCAAATTATGCGCATGGAGGCTGGGGAGAGCGAATTCCCCCATACACCCATAGCAATAAGCATCTCCACAAAGTAATGGGTACAACTGAGGCGAATCCATTGATGAAAACTCTTGGGCGCATGCTTGGCAATGCACGATGCTTTACATAAGCGATAAAAATTTTGCGACTGAGGACTTTGGCGAATGATGGAAAAGAACATGTCGTTCGAACGATTGGGAAATGACATAAATCACCTTTCTCTTTTCATTTTCGAGTTAGGTCTCCCCTAAAATTCGCCGAATCTCTTCTTCTGGGATTAGTTGGCAATTGCACGTCTTCCAAACCTTCAAGCACGTAAAACAAAACTCGTGGCCGTTCAAGCACTTTATATGCACGCATCCATGATCAAGTTCCACGCCAATACCGCACCCAGGGCACTGCTTCCCTCCAATCTGACGTACGCTTGCACTGTATTCTGCATCAGACACCAAGTACGATTGCTTCCAGTCTTTTTCCTGCAAAAATTGCAGGTAGAGCTCGTAATCCACCTTCGAAGGCAAACCTTCGCATACATACTCGATGGGTAATTCCTTCTGACAGCAGCTCAATGGGATCAACGCGCGATCACGAAGTGCCAAGTGACACATGCGATACACACAAGGCTTGCAGAAGGAGTGCCCACAAGACGCTAAGCGCAGGTTCTGATTTAGTTCTATGTTGCAACAGCTGATGCAGTGTCCACGCAACTCGGTCCAGCGCTTCTCGTATAATTGAAACTCCGTCGTTTCCAGCACTTGCTTTACATTTTCTATGGAGACCTCCATGTTACACGACGAACAGTGAGCACTCGCAAAACTTGCTTGTGAGCTGATAGCTAGCGTATCGGAGCAAATCCCACGAATGCATCTGCGACAGAATATGTGGTGGCAGTACGATAGCTCCACAGGGATCCCTTTAATGCGGTGGTGGCACAGCGAACATTTCTTCATGGTTGACTCCGCTTCTTTACACCTTTAAAACTAGAAGCTACACACCCAGTTCCTTTCACAGCGCGTTTCTCGTTGGAAAAATGCCACGTCCCATAACATCGTTGTCACCTCTCTCAACTGCCGGATTCACAGCAAAAGAACCTAGTCATACTCTGAGAAAGTCTCGCCGTTACATGCAACAACACGACCGCTACCAACAGAACACATATCTCCAGCAGAATGGCCGCAAAGGGATCGTCAAATTTTTTCGAGCTGAAATGTAATTGGGCATCTGGATCGCCGAGAAAGGAATCGACGCCAAACATAAGCAGACTGAGCGCGATGATACTGAGCATCGATGCAAAGAACTTAACAGAGCCAAAGTAGAGTGTCGCCAGCACCGCTCGTGGTGAGAAGAACTCCAGCGAGTTTTCAAATACTGGGCGCTCTTCAGCGTCAAATCGGAGCTGCTGGTTGATCGAAATGGGCTGATAAAGGGGCAATAGTGATCCTCTCTCTTCGTCATGGGTGTTTGCGTCGCAAAACACGATCTTTTCGTTTGAAGACGCCAGCAGATTATGTAACAACACATCCATTCGGCATGCAAAATAGACAATACGGATCAACACTTGGAAGAGAATGAGACCAAATCCACACAGTGGTAGCGCCACAAGCGATAGAAATACACCAGCAAACACCACCATGAGTGCCGCGATCCCCAACATGCCGTTACCGACATTGAAGAGCACGAGTTTGACGAAGAATGAGAGTGATCTGTATTTGGATGAAGATTGAATGTGTCGCTGATGATGGCGGTGTCTGTGACTCACGAGATGAGGACTTGGGCGATGCATGTCGTATCCACTCGCTGGTTGAGGTGGATGATACGTCATTGGGACAGATATATTACTAGTCGAAGCAACACCAATGCTGTTGCTGTCATAACTTGGATAGGAAGGAAATGCAGCAACCGGTGGCATCCGAGGTGGGAGAGGATGGCGATCGTATGTCTTCACGGCCACAGGTACTGCACTAGGGATCGAGTGAGGAGACATAGGGGGAGCAGTAGGATTGTATGGAGCGTATGGAGGCTCTCTACTCACGCGAGGGAAGCGTTCATTTGGCTGTGATGATGCTTCCATTTTCACCTGCAGTGTTCCCTTCTTGAATGCGGCCTTTGTGGGTTGATTTCCTTCGTTACTTTATCAAGATTCAATTTTTATTTAAGTAAAACGACATTTAATATAAAAGATAAATAATTATCACATCTGACTACATTTAATTAAGTATCTATGTGTCGGTAAAAACAGGACGGTGCGAAGCTAATGGACTAATTGGCGTATTTGTAAGGTGAGCAGAAAAAATGACAAACTCAGGGAGCGGGCAGTTGGCAGTGCAAGTAAGGAAGCATGGTGTCTCTGTCGCTTTCGCACTCGCCATGCTATATGGGGCAATGCGACTGGTCCGTGCCCGAGTGTATGACGCGCTGATTGTCCAGCTTACTATGGGCTGGTATGAGCAGGTACTTAAGCGCCTGCCTCCATCCAGTAAGTTGCTGGACGTGGGAATCGGTACGGGATTGGCGTTGGTCAAGAACTCCTCGTTACTACAGACCAAGCAAATCCAAGTGGATGGCATAGACTACGATTTGGATTACGTCAAGCGCTGCCGTGCTCTGGTGGACCAACAATCACTTTGTGACGTGGTGAAGACTCTTCACGCTTCCATCTACGACTATACTGGGGGACCTTACGATGCTGTGTACTTCAGTGCATCGCTGATGATCATGCCCGACCCAGTCAAGGCACTGAAGCACAGTGCTTCAATGCTTAAACCTAATGGAAAAGTGTATGTGACCCAAACTATCCAAACGCGACGCTCGAAGGTGGCTGAGTGGGGTAAACCGTTACTCAAATTCTTTACGACCATTGATTTTGGCAACGTCACATACGAGGAGGATCTGCTGGCGACATTCAAGAAGGCAGGACTGACGGTGGTGGAGAACGTACCGATTTCCGGATCGACTAAGACATCCACGCGATCGTATCGCCTCTTTGTATTGCAACTGTAGATAAGAGATGTATCTGGGCATCATATGCAATGCAATACTCTGGATTCGACGTTACGCTTAGATACGAAAGTAAGACAGAATTGCAATGAGAGAATCACTTTGTTTGCTTCGAGTTTCCTTGCAAATTCACATGCTATAATGACTTGGAAAAGACGCTATATTGGCTTGGAAGAAGCTTAAAGTAAGCAAACAAAGATCGATCCTGAGTTACCAAATGGTAGCTCATATGATCTTTTTTGGAATATTTAGCATGTGTTGAATATTAGATAAGGAATAGACCAATGCTGTTCTTTTTCAAAGAAAAGTAAAAGATATCAAAGAAAGAAATCAATACTCATATTCATTAGGATGTAAGCAAAACGAATGAAGTTCCAAAGACCACAAAACACACGTTGCACTGGCTCAATAGAGTTGAAAAGCAGTGGCTACGGTGTCTCTGCACCAACGAATTTAGGCGACTGTGGCATCGTCTTATGCTGTTTCGATTTGACAGCAGAGCTATCGAAGAGTGCTTCGACCTCTTCCAGCAAAATACCTTTCGTCTCTGGACACATAAAGTAAACAAATGTTCCACATAGCATGCACAGCGCAGCAAAGAGGAAGAAGACACCGTGGATGTTCAAATAAGGGAAAAGCTTTGGGATGCCGATCATTATCGCCCCCATACTCCAGTTCGTCATGGTTGAGATCGAGACGGCTCGTGCGCGGACGTGCAATGGAAAGATCTCGGCCGGGTAAATCCAGCAGATAGGGCCCCATGAAATAGCAAAATTGAACACAAAAAAGGCGGTAGCCACGATAATCACATATCCAGCGACGGACGAACATCCTGTGTTCTCTGTGTTGCCATGGCAACCAGCAGTGAAACCAATCGCAGCCACGATGTGTCCCACAGTCATCCCTACAGCTCCGAGCAGCAATAACTGTCTGCGTCCGAAAGTATCGACCCATCGCATGGCAGGAATAGTACTCAGGAAATTCACAAGCGTCAGAATCAGCAGCGACAATATACCGTCGCCCACAGCATCCTTGAAGATCTGGCCGCCATAAGTAAAGACAGGATTGATCCCTGTTGCCTGTTGCAGCAGCTGCAGTGTCATGGCAATCAACAACCGGCGACGTATTGAACGCACTGCCCAGAGCTCTTTCCACGTAGTGGTGCCACTTTCCAGTGCAAGCTGCTCACCAATGGCATCCAATTCATGCTGGATATTGCTCGTCTGTCGGAGTCGCTTCAAGTCGATCGCGGCTGCTTCGCGTCCTTTGGTCTTGTATATCCATCGCGGACTCTCAGGTACGCAAAAGATGCCGATCATCACAACTAATGGTGGCAGCATCGCCACGCCATTTGTCAGCCTCCAGCCTTCAGCGACATTTTCTACGGCGATATTGATGACATTTGCAAGCAACAATCCCGTAACGACCGTCATTTGCATGAAACCTGAGAGCAGCCCGCGGAGCTCTTTCGGTGCCATCTCTGCACCAAACAGTGGCAGCGAAAACGAGGAATTACCAACGCCCATGCCTTGTATGCTGCGAGCAATCAACACACACATGTGCCCTTGCACTGGTGTCAGAATCACCCACAAAGTGCCTACACAAAACAGAAAGCCGGCTGTGAAGACAGTGACGCGGCGGCCATAGCGATCGGCAACCCACCCGCCAGCAAATGCGCCAGCGATGCAGCCCAAGTAGTAAATAACATTGTAGAGTGTCGTGAAGGTGAGCCAGTTGGACGGCAAGTCATGCGACTGCTGCTGACACATCGCCCACGTGTTTTTGCCATAGTCAACACAGAAATCGCCCAAAAACGAGCCCATGACCAAGATTCCACCGGTGACACCTTGATCGTAGCCGAAGAAGAGTCCGCCTAACGAGGCAAACACGCAGACAGTAATGGCGTAGGCGCGAGACCCCTCTGTAGATGGGCTGGCAGCTCCTTCATGACTGATAATGGACGAAGCTCGCGGTTGTGGTGACATAGCTTCGCTACTACGAGTAAACATCACCAAATGACTTTTCTTTCTCTCTCTCTGAACCACCAGCACAGCGATAACGGTGTATGTACACCTGATCGCTGATGTTTCGTTGTAATGAACGCAAAGCCAAGCGCAGGAAGGAAAAGAATCCAAAGGTTTCTCCAACTGCCGAATCGGTGGGTACACCAATGTGAAATGGACTTTCTCAGATACTTGAAGTTGCATGTTCAGATATCATATGTGGTGAGAGACAATAGTTCATGGGACTGCCGTGCACGTAATTTTTGGTTTGGGCAACACAATGGGATCAGCAACTACTTCGTTTCGAAACGAGGTTTCTGCAATTTCTCAGTCGTATCTTTGGATATCTAAGGTGAATTATGTGCACCAGACCGGTGATGTTGCCCACAGTATTGAGTTTGGTCCATCACACCAATCGCAAGAGCGCTACTTCATTGGTTTTCAGTTCCTAACCGTGAATCAATGGGGAAGAAGAGGAGAAAAACTACAAGTCGCCTACACTCCATCAAAAGACGCGGTGCACATCATCTTCCTCCGTTGGTCATCATGATAACACAGCGAGTGACAATCGGTTCCTATGGTGCTGGTTCTAATTTCCTCTTTCCCGATGGGAGGAAAAAAACCTCAGTGATGGGCTTGAGGTTTTATTTTGGAAAAGGAAAGAAAAGGAATGCACTGACTGGATCTCTCACCCACATACTAAAGTTTTGAAGAAACACACACATACACGCGCACGCACGCTTCTCGATGGACATGGCCATGGAAATGGCTATGGGGAAGTTGCGGAGGAAGTTAGCCGATAGTTCTGCATCAGACTATGATCCAGCATTCGATGGTGACAGTAACTTCAGTGATTACGACCATCACCATGATAGCGGCGTGCCCGGATGGCTTTGTGTGTGGGTTTACGTACAATGGACATGTCTGATCGTCGCGTCTGTGTCCTCACTATTCTTACTCATTCATTCCATGACTTTCCACCGATTGAAGCGACGAATGGCGGATTTCCTGCTCTGTGTAATTGGATTGAGCGATTTCAGTTTTAGTGTGTTGGAGGTATTGAAGCAGCATATTCGATCGACATATTTAGGTACCTACGACCGGGAACGCAATGGCATGGGTTCACGTGAACGGTCAGGCCAGGAATTCATCATGTCGATGCTCTCGCGCTTCTGTTTCTTCATGTCGCTGTATTGGGTCGCGAATCTGTCGTTGCTCATGCGGTTGGGACGCATCGATTCGCTGTATGTTAAGCGCAGTTTCTTTGTGTCGGTGCTGCTCTCTTCGGTTTATGGCTGTATGCATTCGACGCTGACGACACTGATGGAACCTGTTGCATATCGAATGAATGGATTGCTGCTGCTAGCGCTGCAAAGTGCGTTGTTAGCGATGATATTCTCCAATCTTCGGTTTGTACGACGCTCGCGGGTGATCGATAAGAATTCCGGCAGAAACGTCATTCGCCGATTGACTGGTTATTTGATCTGCTCGGCGTGCTTTACGCTTCCATATTCGCTGGCGCTCGTACTTTTTCGTCGACACGTTGCACTTGGCGCAATTTTGGAAACGTTCAATTATCTCGTGCCAGTCGCGAACGCAGTCTTGTTTGGTACCAGTCTTGCTTGTTGCTGTGCATCTAATTCACCGAATGACCTGAACGTGAAGGAATTGGAAGTCAAAACAGATAACAAGGCAGCATCTATGCCTATAGCGACCGAAATGATCACAGAAGGACCGGTAATAAAAATTGGAGAAGGCTCGAGTGCGATTGTATACAAGACACAGTGGCTGGGCATTACTGTGGCGATGAAATGCATTCGGTTACAAGGTATTCCGGAAGGATCGGAAGATTTATACATGACCCACATGTCAGATATCCAGGCAGAGTTTTGCGACGAAGCTGCACTGGCCTCACAATTGCGACATCCAAATATCACGCTGTTTATCAAATTAGGCACCTACAAAGGCAGCATGTGTCTTATCAAGTATGTACATTTGAATGATTGCATTGTACTTTTTGATGGATTCTGATGCTTATCATTTATTTCTACGTGCGTAGTGAATATTGCTCGCGTGGCTCTCTTCGTGATGTGTTGAAAGCAAATCCATTGATGGAATGGCCGACAAAAGTTCGACTAGCGTTTGAAGCAGCAAAGGGGCTGGCCTTCATGCATAATCGCGAGCCCATTTATCTCCATCGAGACATTAAAGCATCCAATATTTTAGTCACAGAAGACTGGACAGCAAAAATTGCGGTAATATGTTGCTTTTTGCTTGTACTCGGTTCTTTTTGAGTGTCTTAACCACTCGACTTGCTCTTTATCTGCAGGATTTCGGGATTTCTCGCATCGCAACGGATTATACGACAAAGAAACTCACGCAGCAATCTGAAAGAGGGCTGAAGGGTGCATCGGACGTAACGACGTTTGCAGGTACTTGGCGATGGAATGCACCAGAAGTAATGGAGAACCCGAACGAGTGTATTTTCAATCGAGAAACGGATGTATACAGCTTTGGTATGGCGCTGTGGGAGATTCTCACCAACGGAGCGACTCCGTTTGGTGATGTTGCATTTGACCACCAAGTGCGCGCATTGGTTGCTAGTGGAGAGCGTCCAAAGTTCCCTCCTGCATATCTTCGTCGAGCACCGGCAGAATTTGTGGAAATCATTCGTGCATCCTGGGATCAGATTCCAGAGAACCGACCATCAGCACAGGAAGTGATGTTGCGCTTAGGCTCGCTGTCCTACACGCTGAGCGATCCGGCATCGACACGAGCCAGCTCTCGACATGTGTTCAGCGACAACTATTACCAGGCAATGGAGACCTCTCAGTCATGGACAGAATTGTAAGCAATGGAGCATAGTTAGTGTCTTGCATGGATGACAGCGTTATTTATCGTGCTCGTGGCCGTGAAGCAGGAATGAAGTAGGTAGCCTATAATAAGTAGTTGAAGGAATTATTGGTTAGTTAGCTGAAAATGGTTACGCGAGTAGAATTTTTTATCAATAGCATTGGAAGAAGTGGAGAACAACAAACCACCGCGTCGTCAATCTTCATGCACTGAGGGATTTTTTTTGTTTTTCCTTACTCATCCCATACATAACAGATAGATATGCAAGTTAGCTATAAAGAACTCAGCATTGTCCATCAGCTGCTTTGGCTACCCCATCAATAGGTAGAATACGATCGATCTCTTCTTCACTCACGCCCTGATCACGCAATTGCTTTCGGGAGAGCGCCAACAATACTTTGGTTTCGTAAGTTTCTTTCTCGACCAGCAGTCGCTCCTTACGCGCTTGACACTCGAGAATCTCCAACTGGAAAAGTTCACGACGCTCTTCTCGCTGGTCTTTCTTCATTTCCAGCTTCAGTTTCTTCTCTTCAAGCTCCAAACTTTTCTTCGCGTAGTTTGATGAAAATGGCGGAGCAGTAGCACCGGCGAGCCAGAAATCGTCCATAGTGGTCATGCCGGCATTACGATCGCGCAAGCGACTTGGAGATGTGCGCTGGCGCTTGATCGCTGGTGGGCCAGCCGCATTGTTCACAGAGCTCGTGACCACTCCAGCATCCTGTGACTCAGATGTGGTAGTGCCATTTGTACCACTAGCAGCACCACCTGAGACAGATGCAGCTGTGGAACCAGTTGGCAATACTGCAAGAGCGGCGTTTGGATCCAGCGCATGATCGCCCAAATCCGATTTGTAGTCGATGGAATCGGCGCTATCGCCGATCCCCGTGGGTGCGTCCTCGTCCTCCTGCCCACCTGCTTGACTATTGGAATCGTCGAGATCATTCGCCGTTTGTGTTGGCAGCATAGACAATGTGACTGGCAACGTCGCCCGCGCTGGACAGACGCGCAGATGCGATTGCAGTCGATTTACGGCCGCTGAGACCTGCTTCTGACACGCATTGCAGTCCACTTTGTCGCCCTTCGCGCCTGGTACGCGATACTTTCGGCCGAAGAGCTCCCATTCTTTATTCAACGGCTTCACCATCGCGCTTCACAGCTGATCACTCGCCCGCGTTATTTTGCCTCCAAAGTAACCAACGCCATGCTTCCAGAAACAGCAAGTAACACTATATACGATAATACTATATTTAGTATAATAATAAATTTGATTGGCTGAAACACACATTATTATACATATAATGCAGTGGATTGGCAAAAATTATACATATAAGATATTGACTACCATGCATGTATTTTGACTACCTCACTAAATATTTTTGACTACCAGCAACCCTCTCACCAGCTTACACATTGTTTCTTGATGGTGCTCACAAGCTGTGCCGGCAGCAACTCACGTGTAAAGAACGACACGGTGCCAAATTCCTCCGTCAATTGCGTACTGTAGATGTATGCAACCCATGCCCAATATGTTCCGTTAATACCTCCTGAGGAAAACACCTGCTCAGTCGCAATCCATGCGGTGAATGAGGGTCCTGGCGGATTGCAAGCGGGAACTTCAGACACTAGCTCTTCAAATTCGTGTTTCAGCGCAAGCTCCTCAATAAAAGGCACGATGTGGAGATATTCGAGGAAAGTTCGCATCGTGTATGTCTCATCGATTTCGTGCGACACTCGCCCAAACTGCCGTTCTCTATCGGTAACAGACGAGCTCTTCAAATAGCCGTACAGTTTGGTCTGG
Source organism: Pilasporangium apinafurcum (assembly GCA_001600495.1). Lineage (NCBI taxonomy): Eukaryota > Oomycota > Peronosporomycetes > Pythiales > Pythiaceae > Pilasporangium > Pilasporangium apinafurcum. Next base: position 246,164 of record BCKE01000038.1, read on the forward strand.
TCGTAGTCTTTGACAGAACGAACACCTTCTTGCTCCACTTTTTCAGCAAAACTATCATAATCCTTGCGCAGTTGCCGGCAAATGGTTGTAAATGGCATACACCAATCCCAATCTCTCTGCTCTTTCGGCCAAACTTGGTCTTCCCGGGTGTGATAACGTTCCAAATAGTTGTACATTGGTTTCTTGAGTGACCATATCAATAAAAAGGGATTAAACATTCCCAAACCACCAAGGTCCATTGGCCAATGTACCCACGCTGCAGGAATTGAAGCAGTTCCCTCATCTTTCATCAGTGCTGAATGATGACGGAGGATTTGCTCTTTCAAGTACACAAGCGCATCACCATTGCTTTGCGGAAATACTGAACGATGAATCTGCTGCAATGTCTTGAGCATTTCGTCGACATGAGTCATTCCGAAAATTGGAGAAACGCTTCCAAAGTTTCGAAGGAAGAAAGCCATATACTTGTTATACACATTAATCCATGACAGTGGAGTCGAGGCAGCAGACAGGCGATCAATCATCTCTACCGTAAAGGCGTCCACTTTCTCTTGCTGGATGCAAACGCTGCCATCTGATTGCAGTTCCAAAAGCCCCCAGCGGATTGGACTTGACGGTAAAGAGACTGGTATGCATTGCGCCTTATATCCAGGTGTTGAGGGCAATGCTGGCGACATTAAGCGCGTGGAACCACTTTTTTCGTCGTTAAACTTGAGACCTACAGTTTTGGAATATCTGTTCATTTCTTTCCATGCACGAACCACTTTGGCTTCATCTTCGTTGTAAAAGCAAATGTCATCATGCGTTCGAAACAGGAAGATTCCAGAAGAAGACAACACGAGATAGTCCATGACAAAAAGCACAACCTCTGCCAGCAGTATTGACAGCATTCGACTTACGGATACACCTCGTACCATTGTTTTGGGTGCATCAAATCCTGGAAACATGAGAGGGATCTGCATGTATTTGCGAAAAATCGCCAGCATCTCATCTCCCACACCTAGGAAACGCAAGCATGCGAAAACAGCTTCATGAGAAACTGAAGGACCAAAAAATTCCAGATCAGTTGTGACCGCGACGATCGATTTCTGTTCGTCTACTTCAGGGTCTTTCAGAGTCTGCTGAAGATGCGCTTCGGTACAAACGAGGCGAATGATATCTTGCTTATTGATCACTTCGTTCCCGCCATATTCGTCAGCCCCTGTTTTCATGAAACCGGAATCATCATATGCAGCACCGGTAGATTCGATCGAATCTGGCAGAGCTGCAAGCATGAACTTGTTCATCAACTGTACGCGATACTGGCAGATAGAGCCTGACGAGTATGTTTGCTTAACTATCGAATGCAGAAGCTCTCGGAATGATTGCTTCAACTGGACAGCCCATTTCATGCCGATGTATTGGAACAGTAACATTGTCAGTACTTCTTCTTGCAGATAGCATCGAAACCGACCATTCATACCGCGCTTGATGTCTACAGTGATACCCTCTAAGGGCCATTCAAATTCCTTCAAGTTGCTGACTTGAATGGTTAATACGTGCGCGAGCTCTTGCTGAATTTGCGTATTTCGTTTGGCATCCATGAGCAGCTCGACGATATCGTCACTGAATGACCCCTTGTTACGAAGCAGTGCGTCCACACAACACACTACGTCACTCTCAGTCACTTTGTTATTCTCAAGAAAGTTCTCGCTAAAATCACGCAAAGTTTTTCTGACAGAGTGGAGGGTGTCTTGTTGCTTCTGAGCAACTGAGTGCGAGTACGTTTCACGACGATGAAATACTTCCGTCTCCAAGAACTTGTATACATCATCTTCTATAACACCACTGGGCTTAAAAAAGTACGATTCCAATCGCTGTTGGGTCTCTTCTTTCGTGAGGGCAGCAAGTGGGTCCATATTTCCTGCCTCTTCAACGTTACCAGTGCTTTCGACTGGGGTCGCCTCTTCGTCTTTCACAGTCTCGTTTGTCGTTTCTTCCAACGATCCCATCAGCAATGCACCAAATAGTTTGTTGTACCGCCAAAGGCTGCGCCGTTGCTGGATCTCACGCTCGATTTGTTGCGTGCGCTGCTCCAGCACTGCTTGGGTACTCCACGGATCGCTATTCGCAAAGTCCACCAGTCCGCCAATATCTTCCAAACCTGGATGGACATTCGACTGGATGACTTGGAGATCCTTCACGCCGTCATAGAGCACATGTAGTTTCTTTGGTTTGTCTGGTTGGGAATTGGCGTTCGCGAGGAGTGTGGTGTAGTGACTTTCCAGTTTCCGTTCGTGCTTGGTTAATTCGCCTAACTTGATCTTGGTCGCGATCCTGAGCAGTTGGAAATGCGCTGTACGTGACTGCTGATTGTTATTGGTCGCCGCTGCTTCACTTGCCATCGTGCTTGGTCGTTTGATTGCCGGTATAGCTTGAGTTGTTGTCTTGGCGTCAAAAGGCAAAGTGATCTTTTCGCAACATCAAGATATGCTCTTTTGGGTTGAAAAGTGGTGATAGTGGCATGTTATTTTAGGAGTATTCACTATTTAGAGTGTACCACATAATTTTATCTTGAAACGACCTGAGCAAGGCAAGTGCGTCATTTCAATAGCTGAAAGGGCAAGAAGCATAATGGAGAAGGGATTGGACGCGTTGTCAAAGCTGGAGATGGCCATTCGACCACAATCAGTCCCATCGTGGCTCAACAGCGATACCAACCACGCTCCGAAAGTCTCGGCGCTCGGGCCACGACGAGCTGCTGTCGAATCGGTCGACCCGTCTACTTCAATTTCCCATCCAATTCATGGCGCAGGAGCAGCCTACCAGGTCAGTAACACCACTGCAGGTCCCAATATTACATCAGTTGTTCGACCCCACGCGCCGATCGTCGTGAAGAAAGACACGGTCTCTGATGATGAGCAGAGTTTCATGCCACTGAAAACCGCTAAAGCACCCGCACCAAAGCGTTCGCGACAACGTGTGCGGCAAAGCCAGTCGAATGGACCAAAAAGCAGGTGTGTTCATTTCAAGATAATGGTGGTAAATTGAACTATTCTTTCTGTTAAACTTTGTTAATTTTGAGCTACAGACGTGTCAAGCAATCACTCATGGAATCGTTGCGGTCGTTGGAGTTTTTTGATAAAACGAATCGTAGTCGAGAACTTAGTGCCAAGAGCTCCGTCATGCGCACGCTGGCGGACCCTGAAGGTTTGTAGCTATGGATTATGAGGCGAGACATGGGTTTAATTTCCTTAAAGCCGTTTTACTATCATAGGAAATGTTCATTTTGTCAATATCGAGGACGCTGTGGATGCCAATGATGACATGACTGCCGACATGGAGCACATAGACACCCCATGTGATGATAAGCATATCACATTGACAACAAAAGAGACAGCAGCAACAAATCGACACCCTCCAATCCCATCCACAGAAGTGTTTCACATCCCAGAACTACCACATGGTCAACATCTTGTCTTCAACATCATGTCTACATGGGGGGATCCCTTCTACGTTGGACTGATGGGCATTGAAATCTTCGACCACACGGGTCACGCGGTGCATCTATCCGATATTGATAAGCAATTGTCCGCAGATCCACCAGACCTGAACATTCTCGATCACGACCGAATGGACCCTCGTACGGTCGACAAACTCGTCGACAATCACTACTTCACGTGCGACGAACTCCACGCGTGGCTGGCGCCGTTCACTCGCGGACAAAACCACTTCATCTATTTCGATTTTGACTACCCATTATCAATTTCGATGATACGCATTTGGAACTACAATACAACGCGGATTCATTCCTACCGTGGAGCAAGATACATTGAAGTCTCATTGGATGATAGATTTGTGTTTAAAGGCGAAATTCGACGCGCACCAGGGAGTGTCATTGAAGAGGTGGATTCATGTAATGAATGCATTCTCTTCACGACAAGCCCGTCAATTCTGAATCTCATTGAGAAATATGAAAAACAAAAAAGACCAACCGCATCTGCTCAAGCCATCGCTATCGGTAATGAAAGTGATAGCATCAACCATCATCACCCTATCGATTCTAAAACCCTCGAACGACCCAAAACAGGAAACAAAGCAAATCGATTGGCAACTGGTACTCATCTGCACATGTCATTTACAGACGGAATGGACGCATTCAATACTTTAGGAAATACGTACGCGCCAATTACTCCGCTGCCTAAAGGAAGTAGAGCAGCGCCATCATTTTATCACAACAACATAGCACCACTCGCCTCTCGGCCCTGTACAGCACCGATTATGTGTGATCAAACAGCTGAAAGACCGGTCGATTGCCGCGTTATGGAGATTATCCTTGAGGCCAACTGGGGAGATCCTTATGAAATTGGGCTTGCTGGTATTCAGTTCCTCGATGCGAAATATGTTCCATTAAAGCTGTCTTCAGGAGAGATTACGGTCACTGCTCCATTCGGAGAGACTGAAATAAAACATCTCATTACAACCTTTGGTGCACAGCATTCATCTACTAATCGTGATGAGATGTGGGCTGCTTCTTTGCGGGATATGCTATCGCTCTCGCCTCAAAAGCGCGCAATTCGAGTAGATTTTGGCCATACTGTCGCACTACGAGCGCTCAAAGTGTGGAATTATAACACGACGCTGGACGATTCCTTCAAAGGGGTAAAACAAATTACTATTCGTATCGATGGAACGAGGCATGCAAGCTTTTCGCTTCGGAAAGCACCCGGTCATACTATGAATTTTGATTTTGGGCAATATCTGTACTTACGAAATCAGCCACATCAACAAACGCACATATCGAAAACTTCGGAAGTCTTCTCTCTTCATTCACCAGCAAAGCTTGCCAACGAACCATCAAACACTGCTACATTTTCTCAATCACATCAAAGCACGAACAATGAGACAATTGAAGAGAAGAATGATGGCTCTGCTTCGTCATCCAAGAACAGAAGCGCGCTGAGTAAAGCCGACGTCCGAGTAGCTTCTCGAACCATGAAACCCATTTCAGAGCTCTTTCAACAGTACCAGACACCGCGTTTTCCCACAGGATATATCGTCAAATTCGTGTTCATGTCAACATGGGGGGATAAGTTCTACTTGGGGCTGAATGGAATCGAGATTTATGATAGACACAACAACCTGATACATCTGAGTGATGATATTGTTGATGCTCAACCGCGCGATATTAACGTTCTTCGTGACCCAGGAGCAATGCACGACGTACGAACGCTGGACAAACTTTACGACGGTATCAACAACACATACGACGATCGCCACATGTGGTTGTCGCCCTTCACACCAAACCAGCATAATAAACTGATTATCTTCTTCAATGAGCCGATCACTATTTCAAAGATTCGCATGTGGAACTACAGCAAGACTCCAGATCGTGGTGTACGTGAGTTCGAGATCTTGTTGGACGATGTTTTAATTTACCACGGCATTTTGAACCGGGCACCAACACTCGTGCTACCAAGTGAGCAAGACGGGATAGACACTGAGCTACTGAGCATGAGTAGCAGTGACAAGGATGCATCACTAGATAACCGACGTCTGAGAAAAAAAAGACACGAGCTCGCTGAGGCTGCTGCTGCATCTGCCGCAATGACACAATCCATTTTGTTCACAGATGATCCAGCGGTCATCGACGCAGAAATAGGCAATATTTACCTCCCCGAAGACGAATTAGAGGAAAGCGTCACATTTTACGACAACAGTCAGATCTTATCACTATCCGATACATGCCAGCGTGAACCAATCGTTCGGCCAATGACTAGCGCTGGGCAAGGCATGTTTCATAGCAGCAATACGACCGGTCATGGCCAGTATCGATAAAGCACCAATGCATCTAAGATACTTGTCAATAGAGATGGCTACATTTTGATGTCCTATATTGTCGCTAATTAGGACATTTTGCTGCGCCATAAACGCGAAACTAAGTTGCGACTCTGTTGCTCTTTTCACATTGCACAGAGTGATGGTCTTTTTCATTCTACCATTGCGCGCACGGGGGTACTAGATGCACCATCATGAGCAGCGCGAATCCTCTCGGCGTAGCGCGTAGCGGCGCCCACAGAGCTTCGCTAACGCCGGTAAGCGTGCCACTGATAAGAAATGACTACTCTCGACGAAACAGCGCGAGCAGCACAGCTAGCGGTAGCAATGTGGGGCTCACCAGTCGCCAGAAGAAGGCGATGGATCAAGTGCGTGTTGTTGGGGAACACTATGTACGTTTTGTGTATCAAATGTTCATGTGATGCGCAGGTTTAATGAATGCAATTGGGATTAAATGGATGGGTCTATGTAGCAACTGGGTGCAGAGATTGGTCGTGGAGGCTTTGGTGTTGTCTTTGCCGCACTAGATTTACGGAATGGCCACTCCGTGGCGATTAAACAGGTGTCGCTACATGATATTGATAAAGACGAACTTCTCTCTATCGAAGTAAGGATATGTGATATGGGTTTACTTTGCTGTGTACGCTTTGGCAACCAATTGTTTTGTGTGGACTGTGTGGATGTGGATGATTTTTTTTACCAGAGTGAGATCAATTTGCTAAAGAAACTCAATCACGAAAACATCGTCAAGTATCATGACACCATCAAGACACAGACATATTTGTACATCGTCTTAGAGTACATGGAAAATGGTTCCCTGGCACAGTTCATGAAGAAGTTTGGATCGTTTTCCGAGACGCTGGTTGCCATGTATATCACTCAGGTCCTGCGGGGATTAGCGTATCTTCATGAACAGGGTGTATTGCATCGTGATGTCAAAGGCGCCAATATCCTCACAACGAAAGATGGATTAGTCAAGCTCGCCGATTTCGGTGTAGCCGTTAAACTCAGTGACACACAGAAAGCTAATTCCGTGGTGGGATCTCCGTACTGGAGTAAGTGTTTCATATGTGCTACTTATCATATTAAGATCGTTATTGACTGGTTGTATTGAATAATATTATAGTGGCGCCGGAGGTAATTGAGATGGCTGGATGGTCATTTGCCTCTGATATCTGGAGTGTCGGTTGCACTATCATTGAGTTGCTGTCGACAAAACCGCCGTATTTTGATCTAGCACCCATGGCGGCATTATTTCGGATCGTACAGGACGACCACCCACCGCTTCCGGAGCGAATTTCTCCTGTATGGTTATTGTATATGACATGTTCTTTCCCTATATTTCCATTTCGCTGACTTTGTTCCTTCGCAGGTTTTGCATGACTTCATTATGAAGTGCTTTATGAAGGAACCGCGCTTGCGTGCTTCAGCTGAGGAGCTACTACAACATCCATGGATTGCTCAGATCCCTAAGAACAAAGTGGAGCAGAGCTCACAACTGGTCGCAGAGAACGTTACATCAACGAATGATCGAGATGCAGTGCTTAATACGATCAAACTGTATGCAAAGGAGAAGAAAGCGAGTTTGGCTGAGACATCTCACCCCGTCATTGAAGATGACGAAGAAGAGAACTGGGATGATGAATTTGGTATCGAGTCGAATCCTAATGTATTGGCATTGCCGAATCGTGGCGATGCTGAACGTGTCGGGAAGTTTGATACAGCGGCAGCAGGCAAACCCTTAAAATCAGAATTCAAATTATCAAAAGAAGATGAAATCGCTATGTTGGAAGACGGTATATGGGATGAAGAGGAATCTCAGCAACCTCGAAGCTCGAAAGACATTAACACTCCGCCTTCGCAGCAATCGACTCGAAATAGTCCAGGATGGAAAAATTCGCCTCTACTTCCGACTACACATACAACCACTAAACTAGAAAATTTTGTTGAACAAGATGACGAAGAACTTGTTTTGGATGATATCGATGAGGTGGCGCTGGTTAAGGCAGCAGTAAAAAAACGGCTATCGGTTGACCATAATCGCCAAACGCAACTGGATCAATTCAAGGAAACTGAAGAAGACAATTCCGATACTGGTTTTGCAGATGGGTCAGAATTGATCATTGCCAAAGGATTATCGCATTTTTCATCAAGTAGTTCAAATCAAGGTGCTCAATTTGTCGCAGAAAATATCCACGATTCTTTGTTTGACGACGAATTGGATTTTGATTATTCTTCCGTTCGAGATACAAATCAAAAAGCAACAGCTCGAGTTGTGGAACTACTGGCGCTATTAGATCCAAGCATGGATGACCATGTAATATTAGATGCGTGCACAAATCTGGTGAGCCTTACTTCCTCTCGTTCACAGACATCTTGGATAATAGTAATATCTGATAACTTTGATTTTTATCCATAGGAAGCAATTTTCGAGTCAAATCCTTCGCTGCGAAGGGAATTAATGTCTCAACCCGGTGTTGTCCCCAATATCATGGAGGCGTTAGAAATGAAGAAGATGGACGTATTGTATGCCGTACTCAAAGTTATTAACATGGTAAGGGAGGCAAGTTTAATCGTGTTTGAGGGAGCGTGAAGTTAATCTGATTTGGACAAACACCATACGCTTTTGCTACAGATTGTTGAAGATAATCAAAAATTTCAAGAAAATTTGGCTCTGGTGGGCTTAATACCTGTTGTCATCAAGCTTACCCAGCAGTCCGATCCTATCCTCTCTCTTGATGGCCAAGATGAACTGTATCGGGAACATGGTGAAACTGAGCACAACTCATCCACGTATGTACGCCTGGAAGCAGCAAAATTTGTTCGACAAAGTTGCAAGACGAGTTCCTTGACATTGCAGATGTTCATTGCTTGCGGTGGTCTTCCCGTTTTGGTGGATTTTCTGACGTGGAACGCGAGATCGAAAAGAACTCCTGATGAAATCGACCTTCTACGGATCGCTTTGGAGGGGATCTCCAGTGTGTTTAACCTTCAAACGATTCCGAAAAATGACATATGCCGACTATTTGTTAAAGCAGGGCTGTTAAAGAAGTTCGTTGTGGTATTCAACGAGATTGTTACCTCCGTTTGCCAGTCTCAAGAGGCTCATTCTGATAATGATGACTTTGCGGATTGGGATATGGATGTTACTGATGAAGGCAATGGTGACCTCAATCCACAAACTACATGGAGTATGGATGAATTGCACAAGATTTGTGATATCTTTTTGTTATTCTCTCAAGGAGATGCTGTGGTGAAGGAACATATGTGTGATGGCGCTGTGTTGGAAGGGCTGCTGGAGGCTCTATATCCTCGTTCATCACTCCTAAATGAAGAGAACGAGAAAATCCGATCATCTACTCAAAAGATTCGTCGATCTGACCAATTCGTGTCCGCCATGGTTAAAATCCTTAAGTGCATTCGAAATTTAAGTATGGAGCCGCTGACACTGGAGAAACTGGATCGCGCTGGGGCAATTCCGACACTTGTTTGCCTTCTCAATGAGCAGGAAGCTAGTACCAACAACAAAATCTCGCCACCCACGTCGGATCTCAAACAAAAGGAAGTGGAAAACATTATTCTCCAGTCTATGTTTTACCTGTGCCGAATCAATCGAAACCGTCAAACTCACGCGGCTCAAGCAGGTGTGATTCCGTTGCTCATGAAGGTAATCAAGAGCTCCAGTCCTCTAAAGCAATTTGCACTTCCCATATTGTGCGATTTAGCACATGCTTCACCAACTGCACGTGCACACTTGTGGGCTTGTGATGGAGTTTCTTTGTTTTTAGAGTTGCTGGAAGATAAATATTGGCAGATCGATGCTATCAAGTCAATAAGTGTTTGGCTCATCCACGACACTGTGAAGATGGAGAACGTTTTATTGGTTCCTAGTAACCTCATGAAATTGATAACGTGTTTCCGCTCAGCTCAAGATTCGGAGCTGGACAACATATTGGAGCCACTTCTTGAAATGATGAATCGTTCTGTTCGAATGAACCAGTCATTGGGAAGAAGTGGGCTGTTTGTCATGGAGATATTAAGGCGACTCCGACTAGTTCCGAAAGCGATCGTGAGGAAAAATCTGCTCAAGATACTGAAGAGTTTGTTTGACTCTCATACTGCTCCGACCCAGTTTCTGGTGGAATATAACCTTCACCCTGTGGTGTATGCACTCGCACAGGATGAGAACAACATGATCCTTGTGAAGGAAATTGCATCGCAGTTACTCCAGTCAATTCTTGTGGCGGCGGGTGTATTTTAGGGCAAATTGCAGTGCAGACATATTGCAAATGGAAATGCTATTTATCTGCCCAAAAGTTACAAATGATTACCTCTTTTCGCATTACTCTTTTGTTGAAGCGCTGCCAACAAAAGCTCCTTCTTGTGCTTTTCTACATGACGATGGTTTGAAGCACTAAACGACGAAGAGGATGGTGAAGTGATCTGCTGTTGTTGCTTGATCGATTTGATTACTTCTTGGTGAACTTCTTCTTTGACAACGCTTTTGATCATTGCTTTTGTTGGAGGGAGTTCACCATTGCAGGAAATGCATTTGGCACCGATAAGTGGGGTGTTACTTGTGCTAACAGCGCCTCCGTTTTCACCATTAGCATTGTTGAAAGCCATCGTTTGAGCTTGATCATGAAGCAACGCATTAAGCTGCGCCTTGTCCATTTTTGCTCGCAGCAAACGATGGATTTCCATGAGATCGTCTTCACCCAGAGAGGCCTTGGCGACACTTTGTAATTGGCGTTCCAAGACTTCATGGGTCCACAGCAGTTCATCCTTATCAAGTTTCTTGTTGACGCGACTGACCAATTGTGTCAACTCTTGCTCCAATAGCTCGTCTCGTTTTAAGGCAGCATTGTTAGTTGTCTCAACCTGCTTTGCTAGCTGCTCGCAACTAGCACTGGATGAGTTCTGGAGTTCTTGAATCGATTTTTTAACGTCTTCATCCTTGGCGAAGGAGAAAGTTAGGTCGAGGAATGAGTCCAGTCGTGAGTTCATGAGCTTCACAACAGCGTTGATGGACCCCATCTCGGCTATGGCGAAGCCATAGGAACTGAGTTGCTCTTGCATACTTGCATCGGAGACATGTAATATCTGCAATTGTTGCTGCGAGTCAAGTAGTTGTGCATGAAGAGCGAGCAAAAATAATGTCGATCGGATCTGGATCACCAGATCTCGAATGCAGAATACAACATCAACACTGAGAGACGAATTTTCGTCACGATAATCGTGCGTATTCAACAACGACTCCAATGTTTGAAGATATGCAGCAGCAGTAAGCGCGAGATGGCGTTCCAAACTAGAACTTGGACTTGCGGTACTGGTCAGGTCATTGTTGACTGCCAATACTGATGCTCGAGATTGTTCAGCCTGTTCCTTGAGTTTGTCAAGTTCTTGCTGAAATCCCGTGGACTGGTCATGTATGAAGGCAACTGCTGATTCTGTATCGTCTCCATCGAAATCTTTGCAATCCATCTTGAAGCATGCCAAAGAGGTTTGAAGAAGTTCGATCCCTGCTTCCAGTGGCGTTGCAAATTTTCTATTCCTCTTCTCTTTTGATGGAGATGATAAACTGGCGGCATTTGACAGCTCTGCAGCAAGAAGTATTGCATGCGACATGTTGAGTAAATTACGATAAATGTGATCGAAAAACGTGGTCATTTTTTCGATGATTGCTTTGTCGGAAGCTATTTGCGTCGCTTGTATTTTCTCCAGAGATTTGGAGAAACCGTTTGTAAGTTCTTTCAACTTGTACTCGAATTGAGTTCGGATATCATGCGTGGAATAGTCAATTTTTTTCTCCAATGCTGGCAATTCAACCGTTAATACTTTGTTTAGTTGTTTACTGATCACTTCGGAGGCGGCAATGTGCTCATTCATACGCATCGCAAGCTCCTGATGTTGAGTAGACATGGCTGAGAAAGCGTTAGCACCAACCATTAGACCCTGCTTGGTATCCTGTCGTGAAGTGGCTCGCATGCGACGGATGTCCAATTCCAACAACTCGATCTTTTCCTCGATACTGACAATCATTTTACCCTGAAATTGCTGTGCTTCATCAAGCTTACGGGACTTTGAGTCAATTTGGGCGACAGCTTGATCTACGGCCTGTACACTTTGCGTATTGCTCGAAATATGGCCTTCATGGAGCGTCACAGCATCCTCCAAATCATTCATCGCGTCTTCAAGTCGTCGCATCCGCGCACCGACCGACATATTTTGCTTCCGGAAAAGCGCTTTTTCCGGGTTTGTTCCGTTCAGGATCTGAAGACGTTTAAGCTGCACTAACCGTGCAAATACCCGCATCCACAACGTTTTGATTTCCTCTCTTGCTAAAGGCATGCGCGTCTCTTGGATGTGAGCCACTTCTGCGGGCAATTCCGACTTCCTGAGTGCGTCACTTTGGCGTTTGAGATTCCGCTCCTCACGGCGTGACCGATCGAGTGTGATTGCTGTGGCTATCGTGTGTTGAGCGCTAAAAAAATTGGATATAGTGGCTGAGTGGTGTATGGCCACTGGAGAATGAGTGCGAACGGAAGACGGACGAAAGACTTCCAAGTTCTCGTCCTGAGATTTTTGTTGATGGAGAACACGTGATCTAGATGCCGACAGATATGCATCCGGGACTTCTTCTTCTTGGATTTCTTCGTGATGGTCGTCATCGATCACATGTTCGATAACTGGTGCAGCTACCACAGGCTCAAGAAGATCAGTACGTGGGCTTACATGCTTGCTTGGAGCGAGTTCCTCCTCTGCCTGGTGGTTCGTAATAACCGTCTGTTCTTCTACCACTACATCAATCGGCCCTTCGGATGGTATTGAAAGATAATCCTCAACACTCTCACTACTGCTTGGCGGTACTTCTGCAGTTTCATCTTCATTAACCAGCGGAATTGGTTGAATTACTTCGGTTGAAATGGATTCATGCAATGGCTCAGGCTCGTTTAGGATATCGATCTCATCAATGTTGGGGTCTATATCAGTGTTCACAACCGTTTCAGTTTGTAAATCATCAGTCCCATCACCAGGTTCGAACTCGGATTCAGATGATACAGGTTCAGGTGTTTGCACTTCGAACGCGACTGAGGAATAATTGGCAGGCTCTTGTTGTTCGTTGTCACTTTCATATGTTTGTAATCTGGGGTTATTCAATATTTCTTCTGACTCCAGAATATTATCGAACACATTACTCGGCAAAAGTGTTGAATCGGGTTTGTCGATAACTTCTACTGATTCGACTAAAATAGGTGGAATATCAATTTCAGGTGCGGGTAATTCTTCAATCGATGCGATTGCGTTTTCGCTGGTGACGATACTTTCAGAATGCAATGTCGGTTTTCTCCCCACCATATAAGCGTCATTTGGAAGCGCTGTTTGCGACAGTTCTTGCTTGGTATTATTATTTTCCTCTTCTCCATCACTTTCATCTGTGCCAATGGACTTGACAACCATTTCCAAGCCTATACGCATATCGTCAATGGTTTGTTCGTGCTTATCCATCTTCTTGGTCAAGTCTTTGATCTCCATTTTGACACGTGAAAGGTACTCAAATTTCTTCTCTAGCATGTCCAAGTGCGCTTGCATCGACTCTTCCATTTGATGCACGTGCTGATACACTTGATTCGAAGATTCCACCAGGCGCTCATCTATCCCGGACGTCATTTTCTCCTCCATACCATGAAGATATGAAGTTACAAGCACTTTCACCTGTTCTCCAGTGAATGCCTCTATCTGCGACTCGATTTGACCGATGTGTTCCTGTACGCGAAGTTGCATTGCCTGTACTTCATCGAGTGTCTCCATCGATTTCTGCTCGCTTTGCTGCTGCTGTTGACGCAATGACACACTTTCATTCTGTAACACCTGCAATGCATTTTGCAGTTGCAATTGTGTCGCTTCGAGCGTGCTCAGCTGTCGTGTTTGTCGGTCATTTGTCTGCATTAGCTGATGCACTTGCTTCGTTAGGATGGACACAATGTTGTCCATTGCGCTCTCCTGTGCTGCCAGCACATCTGCCAGCTCCGGTATCATCTCTTCAAGCTTATTCATGATCACTTCTCCATCAGGAGAAACATGCAGATAAAATTCGTTGTTTGGTGCTTAAATACCTGAAACGACTTTGACGAAAAGACACACAAAGAAAGAAAAGACAGGGACGAGACCAGCAAAAGTGTAGCCTTGGAAGAGCACCAGAACACGTGATTTACTGTGCCATTGGTCTCAGCTGCGATTATGATAATGTACGGGCCAGGAAACAGCAGGAAAAATCAACTGGTAGTGCTTAGTTCGGATGGTTGATATAGGATGGAGACTATTTTGCGTTCGAGTAAATGCATAAAACCCCACAATACTGATCTTTCAAGTATAGGAATGCAATCATCCCGCTGTAGATTGGCCGGACGACTTTGATCCTCTGTGAAAGCAGCAGGGTTCATTTGCTGTTAGCTAGAGTGAATCCAAGGCATGTGATGGGTAAACTCGATACCGGTCTGGGATTGTATTTCGCCTCGCTAATATTTAACATATGTTAAATATTGAAGAAAGATCATATGAGGTACTATTTGGTAACTCAGGGACAACCTTTGTTTACTTTGAGTTTCTTCCAAACCACTATAGCGTCTCGTCCAAGCAATCAAAGCGTAGGTCATTCTCCACACTAGCAAACTAGTGCAAAAATTCAACACCTCGAGGAAAAGCATAGCATATAAAAATCTTATATGGCTTGAATTAATGACGAACTCGTGAGTACTTCATTACAAAATAATTGATACCAATAGATGTAGCCATTTGTCAAAGAATATCGAGAATCTGATTGGTAAAAAATCCAGTTGGTCAATATCTGATTCTACCTGACTCTACCAACATTCCTAAAAACGAGGTTTTTTGTAAACTTAAACAGTTTCAACGGATTGGTTATCATTCTGTATTTGTCCAACTGCTGGGGCTAATGGAGTCATCGTCATCCTCATCACTGATGTTTGATGCTGTAGAGAAACCACCGCAGCTGACTGTGGACGATAGCAAACAGCAACAGCTTTCACAGGCGAGTGCGCCTCCTCTGGTGGACGAGCTGACCAGCCAACAGGAGCAGCCAGTCGCCTATCCATTCCAATATCAGTATAACGCTCATCCTCATTCGTACCATCATCAGCTTCGAGCACCAGTGTGTTATCCAGTGCATAATAATACCAGCAATAGCCACCTTTACTACCCCCAGCAACCATACTATCCAAGCTATGGTGATGACCGACGCTATTTAGCTACTGAGAGTTCACCTTACCAGCCACTAGTATATCCAGGACACCGCTACCCTCCTGTTCCCAGACCAGCCACACCGACCGGATGCTGTTTGGACACAACAAAACTCTTGGTATTCCACACGCTGAATGCGCTGCTGGGTTACGGAGCATTCACAGTGCTGATCTCGGCTGTATGCCTATCGGTCTCATTAATTCCCATTTTCTGCATTGGCCTTCTAGGCTTTCGACTGATGCTCTATGGCGTCTTTGGTCTCGCGCAGCTCGATGTTGCGCTCTATAACTATATCGCACTACCAGACCAATATATCTACATGCGTGTACCACCGCATGTGGGTGTCTTTAGCGGTAAACGATTGGCACCGAGTCTGAAATCGTTCTCGCCGTTGTCGCTCATGGCGCTCATTTACTTCCTGACCATCAAGTTTGGCGTCGCGTTCCTCAGTTCAGTGGTGCTTTCCGTCGTACTTGCAGCACCACTCTCACTGCTCTACTCAATGATGAGTGATCAAGATGTGATGTTTTCGCTCACCACGGCCGATGCAATTTCTTACAAGAGCGATCCAGTGGAGTATCTCGTGTGTGTGGTCTGTCTTACGGTCATCGGGGTTGCATTGATGCACGTGGTAGCGAAGTTGTCGCTGTACGCCACGCAGTTCTTCTGTTGCGAACGTGTTACTACCTACTATCATACTCGAAATGGGCAGGATAGTTGGGAATATGGCGATCATTATCACCATCACCAGCATCGCAAACATAAGCATCACCATCATCACCGCCATCATCGTCACCATCGGGAATGTGAGGCTGAGCAGCAATCACCAGTGTTCTCTTCTGCTACCTATTACGGCACCGTCAATGCTTAACACCAAAAAGAAGAAGTATCTGGGAATGTATAGATGGAGTAGCTTCTGCTTGTCATCAGTAATTGATTGTAAATGAATGTGTGTCTATGTGTTTGTTTCCAATCATTCCGCCATCCAAGTAATCCATACCATTGGATCAATTGAGAAACGGAATGATGGTCGAATGGTGATGCTTCGCCAACATTCTCATTAATTTCAGGAATGGTTGTCACAAATGAAGAGCTCCCTGAAAAACGAGACTTCGCTGTCAGGAGTCACTGCATTTCTTGTTCTGCACAGCACCAATGGAGAAGCAAAAGACCGTCGACACGTACGACTACAGTACTTCCGCTGACCATAATCGCTATGATAGAGCTGCTACGAGCAGATATCCAGTCCCCCATGCCCCACCGATGGATGATGAGAATCACAACGCTCCTTCGTATGCCATCCCAGTTTACCAAGACAATCAGCCGCCGTATGGGCAATATCAACCATCGTATCAGTATCAACACCAACAACATCAGCCGTTGCGACCGAATGTGTATATTCCTCCTGCCTACAGTCGTGACTATCGCTCTCACGGCTGGATCGGCTCGACGCTGAAACTCGCCATTTTTCATTTGTTAAACGCGATTCTTGGGATTACAGCATTTGCGGTGGTTGTCACAGGCACGAGTGTGTCGATCGGTCTCATCCCTGCGTGCTGCATTGGGTTATGTTTCTTCCGTGCTGTGCTGTTTATCGTCGGATACCTCGCGGAATTGGACGTGAGTCTCTACAACTACATCTCTCCTCCGGACGAGCACGTCTACGTTGGTATCCCGCACCAAGCGCATGTGTTTGGCCTGTCCGGTCAGCGATTATCACCCCGACTATCGTCATTCTCGCCGTTGGCATTGGTGGCCACGCTCTATTTTGTCACGATCAAGTTTGTGTTGGCAATCGCCAGCTGCATTGCTGTGAGCATGTTCTTGTCCTTGCCAACCACGCTAATCTATGCACTGAGTGACGACCATGTAGCCGATTCCGTTGGATTTTTCGGAGATGATGAAGACAGTAGAGTCACACTGAGCAACGATCCACTGGGTTTTGTGATCATATGGTGTAGTTTGTTTGTCATCAGCATTGCGCTCATGCATGTAGTCGCCATTTTATCCCGCAAGGCTACACGGGTGTTCTGTTGTGAGAAATTCTCTACCTATCACTACATTCGCACAATGCAACCACCCGCAGCAGATGGACCAGCGTCTTCATATGGCGCCACAGGAGTGTATTAGCTCCGCCGTTATTGTTTTTAATCACGCGTTCCTCTCGCAAGCAGTACGAAATACCCAAATTTCAGGGCAGTTTTGACATATCGTCAAATCTGGAAATTTCTGTTGCACTGAGCTAAAAGGACAGCAATATAGCTTTCTATCTTCTAATCTTAATTTTGATGGCATATTCATTGAGTGCTATGCCAAGATTGAGAACGGTCGCTTTGAAATTAACCATTCC
The DNA here is from genome assembly GCA_001600495.1 of Pilasporangium apinafurcum. NCBI lineage: Eukaryota > Oomycota > Peronosporomycetes > Pythiales > Pythiaceae > Pilasporangium > Pilasporangium apinafurcum. Next base: position 263,592 of record BCKE01000038.1, read on the forward strand.
TAGCAGGTGTGCATGCCTCTTTCCAAGCTCATACAATTTGCTATATATTTAAGATATTCCAACTACGTACTTAGTTGAAATAATACAGTATATTCTATGCTGTTTGCGCTTAGTAGATGCAGTAGAGCATTTGCCAGCAGTCTCAGATCTCTAGGTTGAAGTATTCGAGAAATGGCGCGTGCGATACGGGTATATCGTACAAAAAAGTGATGTACACTTACAAAGTAAGGTGGAATATGTGAAAAGACATGCGCAAAGCGCTAGAATTTGCTCAATTTGTGTGTGAGGCATCCAAATTCACTCAAAATTCCACGAAAATTGTGGATTGCTTCACATTTAAGGGAATATCTGCAACCACAATGCTGAATTCAATATTTTTCGCTTTTTTTCATCTAGAGATATAGAGCTTTCATTGTACTAGCTTTCACCTGTTCACTGCAAATTCCGGATTTGACGATAGAGCTAATCGTCACCTGGTGCTTACTGATTGCTAGAGGGACGCGTGATTAACCTTTATTCTCCCATTTCTCCCACCGATGGGATATACTTTGATCTGCTTTTCTTCTCCCTATCGATAGAAACTTGTTTTCAATTCTCCGCGATGAGATCTTTTCTCCACTATCCCTCTTCCCAAGAAAGGATGCAAGTCAATGACAGTACATGCCCGAGGAGATCAACATTGATTCCGGTCTCAAGGATACCAAGCCAAGACTATCCAGATTGGTAGAAATGGCACGTAAAAAGTAGATCTCGAGGATTGCGGTTACCGTCCAAGACTGATTTGAGTACGGACTCCTCGTACAAATATGTGAAGAGCATAGCATCCAAATCGTGGCTCACGCTGATCAAACGATGCAAGATAGATAAACCAATTCCAAACAGCATCTTGAAAGTGAGATTGTATCCAACGAAGGAACAGAAGCAACTTCTCAACAAGATGTTTGATATCAGAAAGTCTTGGAGTGTCCTCACTGACAGAGATGTCAACGCTGCTAGAAACATCTTTTTCAAGAATGGACACCTCCAGCAGCGTCCCATGAAAGAGAAAGACATGACGGCACTTCCTGACAATTACGTTCCCGATACTGTCGTTGGGATTGACCCTGGTACGTGGTCGCTCTGCACTGCCATTCATGTGCGAGAAGCTGATGTGGAAGAGAAGAAAGCGAAATGCAACGGAAGGAAACCCAAATAGAACCAAGCGAAGGAGCCGAAGCAGAAACGACGAAAGAAGCGGAAGAAGAAAAGGGAGAGGAGACACAAGCACGGTGTTCGACGCAAGCGAGCCAGTAACCAACAGTACGGCATTCAACAGATGTCTACGCGAGAGTACAGGCATCTTGCCGGGATGAACAAGTGTACATTCTAGCACGAGAAATTGAAGGAGCGGGAACATGAGTATGGAAGGATTATCCGGGAGATACCTTCGTTCAAGACAGCGTCGTATGAGCAGTATATGACAAACGTCAAATACGTGTGGAGACATCTCGATTTCTTGGTGAGCTTTCGTGCATCGCATCCATTTCGTAAATGGCGTTTCCTTCAGTCGAGACTTAGTCAGAAGACATTGGCACATCTGGCAAAGCAGTTGGTACCCGCGCCAAATCCTCAGGTTTGCATTGACCTCGGTAATTGGAGTCAACAGAACTTCGTCAAGGGTTACGCTCATGGACCCGTGAAGTGATTCACATGTAAGCTGGCAAGGCGTGCGGCCGTGCTGCAGACCAACGAATACTACACGAGTTAACGATGCTCCGAGTGCTACTAGCAGCTTGAGGAGACGCCATTTTTGATAAAAAAGGCTGATGGAACCGCAAGCATCAAGTTTTCCCTCCAGGTTCTTCGCTGTAACAACAGCGAGTGCAGAATCACGTGGGAACGAGATGTGAATGCGTCGAAGAACATCCTTACACTCGCTATGTGCCTCCTACATGGACTTCCAAGACTGCCAGAGTTACAACGAGGAAGAAAGAATGTAGGAAGAGAATAGAGTGTAGGAAAAGTATCCGTGGACATTGGGGGAGTCAACCAACTTTTCAAACATGTCCACACGGTTAGGTCGTATTCTGGTAATCACCAGTACGAATCTATTGAAGGCGCAGTAGTTCAAAGAGAACATGGATACATCCAGTCCATAGTTTTGAGGAGGTAGTCTTGCCATCATTCTCATGTGGAATGTTGACTTGAATATTGGTTGATCATCCAACAAACAGAACTTTTACGAAGTTTACATTCACTGAATGGCACACAAGCGAACCTAGGAGGATCAAAAGTTTTGATGCTACAGAGAAACCGCTCAAGACCATGCACCACCCTTCTTTACTAGATGCGAATGTTTCTTAGAGGTCTGTAGTGACTGACTCCATTGATTCAATCGAGAAAGGAGTCGCAATTCCAGTTGTTACATCAGTCGATTTATTACCATCTGAACGATCCAGTTCATTATGACAGTAACTTAGAGATGTGCGTCTCCATCGCACTCTCCTTCCTCTTCCATGCGTTCTTCCCATATAGTGAGACTATTCGCAATCATTTCGATGGATTTTTTTGGAATGCTACTGTTCACAATCCTACCGTTGGTTTTTCTGGCGGTGGAGGTCGTGCTGATTCCACCGATTGCTCGACTTTCACAACGAGCGGCCAAATACTTCTGCTGCAGCGCCGCTGTATGCCACTACAACCAGTAACGAACACGCAGCGTAAGTGCGAGAGCTGCAGGGTCCAAGTATTCATAGCTTTATGCGTGAGGAATTAAATGAAAATGTATCCATTTCTATTTTGTTAAAATATACTTCATTCGTAAAAATTTGAATAAATATCCATTTGGTTAAATAGAATGTATGTTTTTTTGAAGGAATGTTTGTCGTTCTATTCTGTCTTTGGAGTGAGATGGTGGTAAGCCAAGTGCACTCTTCGAATTTTTTTCCTCCACTCAACGACACAGTTGGCCACCAACATGAAAGACGTCAGCGATTCTTCCTACGCGCCATACGTGCAGGCGAGTGCGCCACCACTACAGCCAACGAACGACAATCCTTCTCATTTCTACCTCTACGACCAACAGCAGCAGCAGTATCACCAGCAGCAGCAAATCCCCTTTGCTCGTCCCATTCCAGTGGATTATGACGATTATCCACATATTAGAAGCAGAAATGACCCCAGTAATACTCGTCGTAGTCTGCTCTACTCGACACTCAAGATGATTGTGTTCCATCTCCTCAACTACTGCCTCGGTGTGATTGGCTTCTGCGTCGTTATATTTGGTGTGACATTGTCCGCGGGGCTATTGCCGCTCTGTTGTGCGGGTGTCCTTGTCTTCCGTCTGTTAATGTCGATCATTCCGCTTTTGGCGGAGATGGACATCACCCTGCACAATTTTATCGCAACCGTAGACGAGCAGATCTATGTCGGTCTACCGCGTCATCGATTTGCGCTCAGTGGCAGTTTGGAAGGTTCTCGCTTGTCTCCAGAGCTGTTCACTTTTTCCCGGTCAACTGTCATCGCTATACTCTACTTTCTCACAATCAAATTTGGTGTGGGAATCTTCAGTATCGTCTCACTTTCGCTGGCATTCTCATTCCCACTCAATGCGATTTCGTCAGAAGATATGCGTGAAGATTTCTCAGGCTTCTCTGGTACTTTGGTGTTAGTCGTACTGTCGCTGGTACTCTTTGTGATGGGGATGACGCTGATGCCATTCGTTGCGCGAGTGTCGATGACAGCAACCAAATACTTTTGCGCCGAGAAGTTTACAGCCTACACGCATGTGCGGCAGCATAACGCAGAGAACAGAGCAGTGCATATGTTCTACGGTGCTACCACTGTGTAGGAGGATGCGATGGGATAATATAAGTAGGAAGTATAGGTAAAGGTGAGGATGATGATGATGATGATGATGATAATGATAAGCTCTGGCCACTGATTCCTGAGTTGGTTCATGGATTGGAAGGAAATTGCGTCAATCCACTTGTCCGTTTGGATCCTGATTTCTCCCACCTACTACTAAATAAAACCTCATTTTCGAGATAGTGACATAAATCATCTTTATACTTTTTGTAAATCATTATGTCACTATTTTGGCTTAAGGACAATCTAAACGAATAAAACCTCGTTCCATATCATCCAAATCCTAAATCTTCTCGAAGAGCGCATTTCGGCCAGTGTTGAACTCGCAACAGTCATCGCAGACAGAAGATTGAGAGGAAATCAGCATGTCGGAGAAAGCAAAAGTAAAGGACGTCAAATACCCCTCGTTCCCAGAGGCCAGCGCACCGTCACCGGATGTGCCCATTGCACACTCTGTCGGCAGCCATGGGCATCATCGATCGTCCAAAGTATTCATTGCTGCCCGTGCCAACGGTAAAGAGCCTGGCTTCCTCCATTCGCTGTTGAAGCTGTCGATCTTCCACTGGCTCAACTCGGTCTTCGGCACGATTGCATTTGTCGTGATAGCCGTGGGCACCATCGTGTCAATTGTGTTGCTGCCACTCTGTTGCGCTGGCGCGTTTGTGTTCCGCTTCGTGCTCTATCTCGTTGGATTCCTTGCCGAAGCGGACGTCGCACTGTACAACTTCATCACCCCGCCGGAAGAGCGCGTGTATGTTGGTTTCCCACGTGAGAAGTTGAGTGGATCAGGCGAACGCGTATCGGAGAAGCTTTTCAAGTTCTCGCCGATGTCACTGGCGGCGGCAGGCTATTTTGCCACCATCCGCTTTGGGCTTGGTTTGGTCAGCAGCGTCGTGCTCTCGTTCACGTACTCATATCCGTTGGGCGTGCTCACCTCGCATGATGAGAGCGTCAAGTTGAATGGCGTCGTGCATGTGATCTGGTTTGTGGTGCTTACGCTCTGCCTTTTCATTGCCGGCAACTGGCTCATGACATTGGCGGCGCGACTCTCCCGTATTGCTACCCACCACTTCTGCGTGGAGAGATTTTCATCCTATAACTACGTCAATGCTGGTCATCACGGTTCTTCGTATCCAGCGGCTGTGCCATCGTATGGCACTAACGACCATGTCTAAGCGGAGGGAGAAATGCAAGGACTGGCAGATGCCGATGCTTTATCATTTGACTGCGTATGAATCAAGAAAGTGCAAGAGCTTGATGGAATTAACGATAAGCATGAACTACACTTGGCAGTTTAGAGCATATGGAGCGCTTTCTCTGTTTGGGCAGTTCTTTTTGTTTAAGTGATAACTTCGTTTGGGAGAATTGATTTGCTGTCAACTTGTTCTTTTGTTCAACATTTACGCTTACAGGAAGTTCCTGTCCATTCAATCAGTTACTTCGTTCGTAACTCTGGACAGGAGAAAACATTCTATCACTCATGGCTACGACACATTTAAACGCTGGAACGCCACTCCACCTAACTGACGGAAGTTTAGACAGATAAACAAACATCAAAAGAACCTTACGCTTCCAAGCCAAAGTCCTGCGTCCAGTATGTCTTATAGTTACCACAGCCAGAGTTGCTGGCGAGTGCAAAACCGACATTCTTGACATTGGCATTGAGTATATTGGCACGATGACCAGCCGAGTTCCACCACGAAGTCATCACTGACGAGACTGATGTTTGTCCTGCCGCGACGTTTTCTGCTGCTTCCTGCCAGTCATAGCCTTGTGCAGCCATACGTTCCCATGGTTGTGAACCGTCGCTGCCGTCATGCGTCATTGTGCAGGTGTTAGCCATGTCCTGCGAATGCGCCAGGGCTGCTGCAACCAGCCGTGTGTCGATCGTGAGGCTAGAGAGTCCGTTCTGATTCCGGTACGAATTGATCGTGTCCAGCATGAGTTGTGTGTCCGAGTCGCTTAAGCCATCATCATAGGACGTGGTAGTGGTTGTAGTGGTCTGCGTGGTTGACTGTGAAGCGCTGTCCGAAGGAAGAGAGAAGCGACTGGTGACATAGCCACATCCAGCACCGTAGTAGGTCACATAGCTCGCCGATGCGCCGTTCTTGAGCCAGCATGTGCCGCCGTTGTAGTTGTTCCACGTCCAGTGCGTGCAGCTCGCGTCGTTCGCACAGAGATCGCCGCAGGCGTCTGGAATCGCTTCTACTGCGTAAATATCTGAGCCATAAAAATCGCAGTCATAATCCCACATCACGCGGTTTTGGCTGCCCGTTTGGAAAGTTGCCGTGCTGGACGTCATGATGGCGGCAATAACCGATGTAATTAGAAAAACGCGCTGCATCACTATTGACGAAGACTAAAGAGAGCGGAGCGCTGGGTATTGATAGAAGTGATTGCCGATGGGATAATGGAGGCAAATTGGTAAGTGAGCAACGACAGAATGGACGCTGCGCTTGGTGTCGTCCACTTCGCTATGAGGATATGTTTGGCACAGCACACGCACTGTCAACGTTGACCAAATCCATCTGGGCTTCTGTAGCTGCTGACGTCGGATCGTTATTTCTAGCAGCTGTCCATGACGAGCTCGGTGCGTTATCTCTTTGTTACTATCATTGTGTGAACCAGCTGGTGGAGGACAGATGGATGGAAGTGATAGTGGACCATCAGTATTAACCTCAAAAGATGTAAGAGAGCGGACAGTGCGTGTGGTGACTTGGAAGATGGCGAGATGTATAGGCAGCATCACTGTAAAAACCCCCCACCAAAATGGATCGACTGTGAACGTAAATCTGCACATATGCCATCCCCATCTGGCTGCATATCTCCTGCCAATCACGCCGAATAGTTAAGACACCTCTGCATATTACAGTAACCCGCTGTCTTGACAACGTGACGCTATGTTAATCTTCATCTGTTCACCGATGTAAAGGAAACAAAAGCGCATATACCGGCTGCTTGTTGTCATTCTCGGCTCTCAACTACACGATAGATGCTCGTCTCATTCCAGCATTGGATTGACTCAGTCCACGATTAACTTTTCCAACTTGTTTTTGACAAAGGCAGCATTGGCCCCATACAGTGTCGCTGTTATACATCTAAAGATCAAGAACGAACCAACCATGTAGGAGCAAGTTTAAATAGCTGTGAGGTATGGTTGAATGACATTGGATTGGAACGAATAGATTACTCCATTTTACTCTTTGTCTTACAGTCATACTGAGTCAGTGATAGCACAGTAGCTTCCTTCGCTACGCGCTCACTACTTCTTCAAAAACAAATACTTTCTAACTTACGCGATCAATAACAGTATCTCTAAGCACAAGACTGACACATACTTAACAGATAATCAACACAAACAAACTGCTCCTCCATTCGAACAGTCTATCCTTCCTTGCCGAAGTCCTGCGTCCAGTATGTCTTGTAGTTACCACAGCCAGAGTTGCTGGCGAGTGCAAAACCGACATTCTTGACATTGGCATTGAGTATATTGGCACGGTGACCAGGCGAGTTCCACCACGAAGTCATCACTGACGAGACTGATGTTTGTCCTGCCGCGACGTTTTCTGCTGCTTCCTGCCAGTCATAACCTTGTGCAGCCATGCGATCCCACGCCTTTGACCCGTTGCTTCCATCGTGTGTCATCGTACAGCGATTCGCCTGGTCTTGTGAGTGGCCCAATGCAGCGGCGACAATGCGGTTGTCAATGGTGAGGCTGGCTAGATTATTTGAGTTACGGTACGCGTTCACTTTGTCGAGCATTTCCTGCGTTTCGGCACCGGTCAATCCGTTTGTCACTGTGGCTGATGGGACGTTAAAGCGTCCAATGACATACCCACAGCCAGCACCGTAGTAAGCAACCTTTGAGGCCGACGCGCCGTTCTTGAGCCAGCATGTGCCGCCGTTGTAGTTGTTCCACGTCCAGTGTGTACATGATTTGTCATTGGCGCAGATGTCACCACAGACATCCGGGATGCCATGCACCGAGTAGGTGTCTTGACCGTAGAAATCGCAGTTGTTCTCCCACATAACGCGGCCTTGGCTACCCGTCTGGAACCCTGAGACGAATTCCATGGAGGCAGACACCATAACGGAGGCGACGAGAGCGAAAGCAGCGGAGCGTTGCATGGTGAACTGGTATATATGTGTGTGGATGGGATTGAGTGATTGGTGAGGGGCAAATTGGTGACTGAACCATGCTGACAGGTATCTCGAGGTCATCAAATCTAAGTGGAAGGAATGGGAGGATAGTTGTCTCATCGTAATGGGGTTAAACAGCGAAAAGGTACGTGGTGGTTCAGTCTGCCATATGCCATTGGATCTACAAATTGTACAGAAAGACTTGATAGGAGATTGGCCACAGTCAACAACACTGGATACTGTATCAGAGCAAAAACAGATGGTGGAAGCAACCAGCGAACATAGCAGCCTCGCTGTTCGCAGCGCACACGAAATGAAATGAGCGCCGATGGTAACATTAACAGAACCGTAGAGTATACGCTATGATTATACGGAGAGGAAGATTTGCGTTTGGTACCCACCACATGTCAAGAAAGTAAAAGCGGCGTAGCACGAGCAACAGCGCAACACCAAAAAAAATACTCACAGCTAAAGGAGATCCCGACATACAGAACAACATTGTATTTTGACAGTAACCACGCATTCACAACTGTAAAGACTGGTGATCCACGCATGTGGATCATGTGTGAAGCATTTTACCATAAAAGCATGGAAGCATCAACCCGAAGTCAATGGTTTGGCATGGGCGTTCTGACTACTTCATACTATCTTATTATTGGCTAAAAATTAAACAAAACGATCAACTATTGGCCAATTTATGAGTGATAGGTCTAGTCAGTCGCCGACGTATCCATTTGCAGTCGGTGGAGATGAAAAGACTTGGATCATTTTGGTAAAATTGGGGACATGCATATGCCGCAACCGTATCGAAAGCGCTGCCATCGTCTGTTGTTGTTCGATGGATTTTGTATGGATGTTTCAAACACTTGATCACCCATTGCTTCTGTGAAAATCTTGTTGATCGTTGACCCTGAGGTCGGATTTCTTCGGGTTAGTTATTGATGCTCTGATCTTACATTCTTCTCTTCGTGGAACGAATTGTTGATGCTTCGATTGTAAGTATTCACTTGCTAGAGCTAATTGTTGATGTTCCGACCATATTCTTTCTCTTCATGGCTGAGGGGGGGGGCAAGTCTTCTCCGTGTTGTAAAGATACTGGATGGAGATATGATTGAGCTTCTTCCTAGCTGATGTTAGCCATGAAAAAGGAATGCGTAGCGGTTCAGTGATGGCTCATACCGGTGTCTAATCGTCATGCTGTTCAGATAAAGTTTTGATCCTTCTGACATCCAAGGAAACATGGTTTCATTCATTGCATTCTCTTCAGCCAACCACACATGTGGATCCATGTCCAGAAAAATCAAGACATGTGGTTGATTGTTCAGAAGCCAGGCAGAATGGTTAAACCAAAGAGACCATGCAAGGACGGTCAGGAATAACTCTATGCTCCTCTAACAGACTTGAAAGCCAACGCTTTGTCAGGTATTTTTCATCTCTTGTTAACATTATACAGACCACATCGCCAATCAAATAGTGCCGATGGCCGCATAGAGAGATCTTGTTGACGTGTCACTGCTGTGACCCTCGATGCCTGTCCTGGTACGTCAGCGGGTTGTCACGACGTCAGCGTTGAAGTACAAGTCGAGGTCGCATACGTTATTTACGAACCAAACCGTTATTTTAGGATTTATTTGCCTATTGTGTTTAAATACGGGATTGTGTCATTTTGCTCTTGGGTGCAAGTCACTCATAGCAAGTTGTACGAAACGCGTGAAGATGGAGGAGGTTTACGCAGGAAAATGCCTCTTTCTTACAGGTGCCACGGGCTTTCTCGGCAAAGTAAGACACTCTGCTTTACCTCTTCTGTAATTCTGCAATCTCTGTCAGGTGTTTTTTTTCACACCGCTGCGTGGGTTTTGATTAGGCGGTGGTAGAGAAACTCTTGCGCAGTTCCCCAAACATCCAACAGGTGCAACACAGTGATTGTTTATTTCTTCCTTCGATAGTCTCGTTCATCACATATGTGTCGCTTATGATCGACGTAGATTTTTGTGCTGATTCGATCACGCAAGGGTGTGCAGCCAGCAGTACGGTTGCAGAATGAAATCATCAACAGGTCTGGATTGCTCAATTGCTCCATCATATTTTTTAGATAGAGCCCTATGGGCAACTTCACCACTCGCTCTTTGTATTTGTTTTATCGTACATGTTTGCTGATGATTAAAGCCCAATATTTGACCGCCTACGCCGCGAAAGAGGAAAGGACTTTGAGGCGTTTGCGGCATCTAAACTTTACCCAGTCGCGGGTGATGTGACGTCTCCTGGTCTGGGATTAAGCGATGAAGACGCACGATTACTAAGGGATCATGTGCAGATCACCATCCATTCTGCAGCGACAGTGCAGTTTAATGAACCGCTTGAAGTGGCTGTTGAGGTACGTGCATAATCTAGTGCTTCATTGGGTATTAACCGATTTAATGACTTATTTGGTTAAATAGATGAACTGCATCGGCGCACTGAACACCTTAGATTTCGTCCAGAGCTGTCCGCATGTGCTATGCCACTTGCATGTCTCCACTGCCTATGTGAATAGCAACCTGCGTACGCTGCACATCAAAGAAGAGCTCTATCCGTTGGATTTCAATGCGCGCGAGGCCATCGACGCGGTCATTAACGCTTCTCCAAGTGAACTGGAGCGTTTGAGTGTGAACCTCATGGGTACGTACCCCAATACATACGCACTCACCAAGTCCATGACGGAGCATCTACTCGTCCAGACGCTTCGTGAATCAACCACCAAGCCATTGCCGCTTGTTATTTACCGGCCAACCATTATCGGTGCGTCTTGGAAAGAGCCTGTGCCTGGGTGGGTCGACCAAATCGCGGGTGCAGGGGCTATTTTCTTAGCCGCTGGCATGGGTGTACTCACCATGCTGCCTGGTGACCCACGCAACATCGCTGATCTTGTGCCTGTAGACCTTGCAGTCAACAGTTTGCTGCTCTCGATCTGCACGAAGATTAAGATGAGCGGACCACCTAGCCATCATCAGCATCAGCAGTTTCAAACACCGCCATTGATCGTGCATTGTGGCACTTCCGACCCACGTCAGAATCCTTTAAGGTGGCGAGTACCTGTGGGGCTTGTGCCTGAGTACTTCAGGAAGAATCCACCCGTAAAGGGTCTATTTCCAGCGAAATTCCATATGATTCCGACGCATCAGCACTTCCAGACCAAATGGTTTTTTTCCTATGCATTGCCATCGTCTGTGTACTCAACTGTGGCCAACAAGAGCGGCCATCCACATCATGTGAAGCAGGCTGCCAGGCTCTGGCAGCTTACATGGCGCGCCCGTACTCTTGTCGAGCTGTTTAAACCATTTACAGAGAACCAATGGATCTTTGTGGCTGATTCGAATGAACTGCTCAAGTCATATGCCACGAACGACTGGTGGCTCGACAGCCACCAAATCGTCTGGGAACGATATGTCATCAATTTCTGCGTCGGGTTAAAGAAGTACATGCTCCATGAAGACGTCATCGACGTCGACATCGAAGGCGTCGAACAGACGCAGCTTGCGCTCAGCACGGGGCGAATGTTGGCCTGGGACCCAGATCACCACGCCATCTCGTTTCCTGGACTATTATCTGATGTTTCATGGGCTTATACCTCAAGTCGCAAACCTGGATACACCAAGTCTGGATTGTTGGGACGATTTATGGGGCTCACGGGCTGGAAAGAAGGGATGAATCACGAAGCCAGTCATGTGCCTCGCCAACACGTGGAATCTATTGGCTCCATGCGTAATAGCATCTTAGAGTCTCAGGCAGTTCGTGAAGCCATCGCTACGAAAGCAGAAGAACTGAGTATTGTAGTAGACGACGTGGAAAAAGAAACCGCGGCCATTTTAGACAAAATGACGGCGCAGATGGACTACCGATCGGTTCGCAAATTTGGATGGCTGCTACGAAAAGTTTGCCGACGCATGTACGATCAGATTCATGTGGATGAGAAAGGATTGATGCACATCCGCGAGATCCTGGGCAATCGCAAAGGCAGTGTCGTGCTGGTGCCGACACACCGATCGTATATTGATTTTCTCCTTATGAGCTACGTCTTCTTTGCGTACAATATCCCGGTGCCATACATCGCCGCGGGAGAAGACTTCATGCACATGGGCTACTTGACCAAGATTTTTCGAGAATCAGGCGCGTACTTCATTCGTCGGTCGTTCAGTGATGACCCACTTTATACAGCTGTGTTTCGCGAATACACGCAAGTATGTTTTGGTGGTATGCATATGCTTAGTTACTTGATGGAGTAAACTAACGTGTTGGGCAATGTGTGTGCTGGCAGTATTTGGTGTCCAAGGGCCATACTGTCGAGTTCTTCATTGAAGGTTCACGCAGTCGCAGTGGGAAGCAGTTGCATCCAAAATTTGGCATCTTGAGCACCGTCGTCGACTGCTTCCTTGCAGAAAAAGTGGACAATGTACGTATTTTATCAGTCGATTCGGCCTTTGCATCAACTTGAACTCTCTTCGGTGTTGTGGTAGCTTTATATTGTGCCGGTGACAATCGATTACGAGAAGCCTTTGGAAGTGCTTTTGCATCAAAATGAAGTGCTTGGTGAAGGCAAAATCCGAGAGGTAAATGAATGATTGATACTTTTTCGTCTTTTGCCATTCCGCCTAATCATGTGCTGGTTGTGATTATTTGTAGTCGCTGGGTGCGCTAGTCAAGTCTGTTCCTGTACTGCGCAAGAAATTTGGCTCGATCTCGGTGCAATTTGGCGATCCAATCGATCTGAAAGACTATGTTGCAACTCAATTGGACATCCACGCGGATCAATTTATCTCCAGTGCAACACTGGTGGAAAATTTGGCCTATGAAATCACCGACGCACTCATCACACGTGCTACCTGCACCATGTCACATGTGGTCGCGACAATTTTGCTCATGTATCGCCACGGTATTTCGAAGAAAGAACTCGTACAACAGTCGAATTGGCTTCGCATGGAGATCTTGAAGCGCGGAGGCCGAGTCATGGGTACACAAGGACGATCACCTGCGATTGTGGTGGAGCATGCACTCGAGATGCTGCAAGAACTTGTCTGTACGACCAGAAGGAAAGGCCACGTCGAGCCAGCCATCACCAGCGTACGAAACTTTTATATATTCTCGTTGGTATAGATACATTGTCTAAACTTATACTTTTGTTTCTTTTCTGATGAGATAGAGAGAGCAATACCCAAATATGATTGGCTTGGGCTATTACCGCAACAAGATCCTGCACTGGTTCAACCGTGAAGGCGTGCTGGCATGTGCCTACCACGCCTTGGACGTCTTCAATGCCAGTGACAACAGCACAACTAGCAGCAATTCCGCTGGTGTGGATGCGACGGAGCTGCTCGACGGCGCGGGCTTCTTGCATGAGATGCTCATGATGGAGTTTGTGCGGAAGGATTGCAAGAACGACCGTCAGGAACTGACGTTGGCACTGCAGCAGCTGGAGGCGCAGCAAACGCTGGAACGCAACGCTGCGTCCAAACTCTGCGTGGGCAGCACAGGGCAGCCGCTCGTATCGCTGCTGTGCGCTGTCATTTGGCCATTCATCGACAGTTACTGGGTAGCGATCACGAGTCTGTTTGCGTTGCGAGCTCATGTAGAGATCTCGCTGGAGGATCTGCTCAAACGCATCCAGTGGCTCGCCGAGACGGTCCGTCTTTCTATGATGCGCATTGCTAGTTGGTTTGCAACATAATATTAACAGTGTACTGTGTTTTGTGTTATCAGATGTATCATGAAAAACTTATCAGCTTCTACGAATCATGCTCATTGGAGACACTGCAGAACGCAATTACGCTGCTGGAACACTGGAACGTCATCGAACGCCACGCCAAGATGCGCAAACGCAGGACAGGACCAACCTTGGTATGTGGAGACACTTGCAACTACTGGCATAAAAAATACTCACCTGATTGTTCTATCTTTGCTATAGATTCGCTTGACTCCGCAATACGAACAGGAAAACGAGTTGGAGTTGCTGGCGCTGCGTGTGGCCAAATTCCGCAAGCTGCCGCATGGCACGATACCCACTACGGGGCTTACGAGCTGCCACCGTGAGAGTCACCTCATCGCCATGCTCCCTGCGCTTTCCAAGATGTAGCCACAATACAACAAGAACTAGCTGAATAGATGTGCAAAATGCAAAATGAAGGGGTTTCTTTGTTTTTGTCAATAGACTAACAATAAACTAAAGAAAAATCCAAAAGAGCAAATACATACCCTCCATTACCAAACCTGTCTTTCTTTCTCATACACACCATCAACTTATAGGTTGCCGCGAGTGCGTTCTTCAATGTTGCCAATGCTGTGATGCGCGTCAGTCCATTCGCAGTGGAAGAAACCTTCGCGGTCCGTGCGCTGGTACGTGTGGCCACCGAAGAAATCACGTTGTGCCTGCGTCAGGTTCGCTGGCAAACGTTCACGGCGGAACGAGTCAAAGTAGTTGAGCGAGGCCGAGAAACTAGGCGTTGGGATACCGCTTGCGACCGCCAACGACACGACACGGCGCCACGAGTATTGTCGTGCGTTCAATTCTTGCGAGAAATCTGGATCCACCAACAACGAGATGAGACTTGGCTCCTTGCGATATGCCTGGACGATGCGATCCAAGAACACGGCGCGAATGATGCAACCGCCCTTCCAGATACGCGCGCATTCACCCAAGTCGACGTTCCAGCCCATTTGCACGCCGGCTTCACGGATCAAGTTCAATCCTTGCGCGTAACTGGTGATCTTGGATGCATAAAGCGCCTGGCGGACATCATCGATCAATTGCTGCTTGTCAACGGCAGGGATTTCAGCTGGGCCGTTAAGGATCTTGGACGCGTAGACACGTTCAGACTTGCGGGCGCTCAAGTAACGCGAGTCGAGCGAGGCTGTGATGGTAGGTGCAGCGATGGAGCGTTCCGCAGCTTCCTGAACCGTCCAGCGACCGGTACCCTTCATGCCGGTCTGGTCCAAGATCTTGTCTACCAAGTAGCCATCGTCAGTCAAATCATCCTTCTTGCCAAAGATGCTGGCTGTAATCTCAATCAAGAACGATTCCAACTCGCCCTTGTTCCACTCATCAAAGACTTGGGCCAATTCAGCGTTGGTCAAACCGCCAGCAATCTTGAGAATGTCATAAGCTTCGGCGATCAATTGCATATCACCGTATTCAATACCGTTGTGCACCATCTTGACATAGTTGCCACTGCCAATGGGGCCCAAGTACGTCGTGCACGGACCGTCATCGACCTGCGCAGCGCACTTGACCAAGATTGGTTCCAGGGCATCAAACGCTTCCTTCGGGCCACCAGGCATGAGCGAAGGACCATTGCGTGCACCTTCTTCACCACCAGAGATACCCATACCAACGAAATGGATGCCCTTAGGCTCCAATTCGGCCGCACGACGCACACTGTTTGGGAACCATTCGTTACCACCATCGACGATGATGTCACCCGGTTCCATGTATTGCGCAAGCGCTTCGATCGTGGCATCAACGGGCTTGCCGGCTTGCACCAAGATGATGACCTTGCGAGGCTTGGAGAGCGAATAGACAAACTCACCAACGTCCTTGTATCCCTTTAGTGGGAGGTTTCCTTCGGCAATGGCGCGCTGCGCCGTGGCGTCCACCTTATCAGGCGAGCGGTTGCAAACCGAGACACTGAAGCCGTGGGAGGCCATGTTGAGAGCAAAGTTTTGGCCCATGACGGCCAGACCGTAGAGTCCAACGTCCGCGAGGTTCGACATGTTATTGAATAGAGAAGAGCTGTGACGAAGCAAAGAGCGTGAAGAAGCGCGTAGCAGAAGTTGAGCCGCGATGATCTGGAGGCCTCAAATTCCGAAATGACTTTGCGCAACTATGCCCAAGAAGATCTGCTCCCCCTAATTTTGAAGAGCTCCCTCTCTAAAGCGATGCATCAACCCTTTCTAAATTAATCAATTTTTGATCAAATTAGAAAGGGATGACGAGGGACAGGTTGAATACTCATGACCGGATAGGTTGTATACTCATAATTTGGGAGGAAAGCAAATGGTATGAGACACCCACGACCATTTTTGCAGTTGAAAGAGGAGAGGCTTTTGTTAAGCTACCACATGACCAACTTCTTTCAGTTGTCTTGCCAATGGATACGAACATACATACATATATACTGTGCTAGTTGTTATTCTTATCATCATCAATTGTTTTCGACGCTTTAGATCATGCTTCTTTTACCTAAAGCGGCATCATGTTGTCGCTCTGCCTAACTGTTTACGTCATGCCTATCTGCTATTTGACGCGCGTGTGATTTTTTCTTCCCAAGCACCAGATGTCCCGAATGTCCCGAATGTACTCATCTTCACGTGTGCCAATAAACCGGTTAGCGTTCGTTAAAAGAGAACCGCGCCGTTACAGATTCAACATGGGTGGGTGGGCCGGGTCACGGGTAAACATTTTTTTATAACCGGGTCTAAAAATACTTTTTGGTTTGGGTTTTGGTGAAACGTAACCGGGTGGGTCGGGTTTCAAATTAAACGACTGGCGCCAGTTGGTTGGGAAGCTACTGGTCGCAGAAGGAGGAAGAGCATAACGGATGGGGAGATTCGCTCAGAACACGATTTAGAATTGCAGAGTCAAGTGGGTCTTTCTCTCATGAGAAAGACGGCTTGGGGAAATTCCCCGGACACCAGGGCAGAAAGTGCCAACGTCGATGCGTAGACCTCCTCTGTGCTGAAGCCTGCGAAGATGGTGGTTTTTCATGCTTGGCATGGGAGCTACTGGAGCATTAATGGTGGAAGTGTGAGGACTGATCGTCATACTAAAAGTTATGCAATTGGCTCAACGGCATTTCAATGTAGACGTCGTGCTGCAGTCGTTTAGAGCTAACCCGACGGGGATTACTCATGTCGTGTTCTCCACGACACCCAAAAGTTGCATGTTTCTTGATTTTTTTTTTGGAGCGCGTTGATGATGCATTTTTCCCTTAAACATTCGCAGTGTTTGTGCTGATAGCTGTCGGGCGCCACTCGACATGCTGCTTGAGGCTTTTAATTTCCTTGGATGTCTGAGCGCTTCTTATCATCCACATTGTAGTTAGTGTATGTAAGAGAAACAAGTGAGTGCAAGGATTAAAAATTGACATGCGCGTCGTTTGAAAGTCTTTTATGACTTCATGATACGACAACCTAGTTAATCCATTTTTTTGTATGAGTACTCCTTTCTTTGCATTGTCAAGATCTATCTCGTCAACCAAAACATATCGTGTCTCTTTGCATTAAAATGTCTTTTCTCGCTCTGCATGAGCAGCTAAAGGCTCTATTTTCTGCTGTTCATTGTTCAGAATTCACCATTAAGATCGACACCAGCGATGCGTTCGGGAGCAAAAATCGCGCCGAATTGCTCATTGCAGACTGCACTTTCCATTCGAGGTGACTTACGTGGAGAATCTGCATGGGCAGAACCAAAGTCCACAGCTCCATGCTCCCACAAAACAGACTACAAAAGCTTACCGTCCCCATCGCAAAACTCAACTACGAAACATCAGCGACAGTATGGGCGCCGCCGTTGCGCATGGCTGTACAACTATCCGCGCGTGAGTTTCACCCTCATCTACTTAGCTTGCACTTACGCGAGCGGCTTGTACGTTTCGTCCAAAATGACACAATGGATGTTGCGCACGCTCAAAGTTCCGGAGGCACTCGCACAAGCCAGAGAGCAGTATCACAGCACAAGCGCTCAGTTGGAAAAGCTGAACGCGTGTGTGTTGGAAGCATCAATGCGCAACCTGGTAGATGTGCAAGTGCAGGCTGAACTCCAGCGGCATCAACTTCAAGAACGGATCAATGCGAACTACCACGCACTTGATGCATTCGAGAATGCAACGCTGGCATGTAAGAGCAACTTCGATTTTGACCGGTTGTGAATGAAATCTTGTCTTGGACAACACTAAATCTGATCGGCTTGGTCGTTCTGTTGTAGGTGCTGAGCGCACATTGGACACCATAGATCGTCAAGCAGCGGCAGATAATTCACAGTTTAGCAGCACAAGCAGCGCCAATACTAGCACATTTCAGTGCTTCGTTGATGGGTTTAACAAATCATTTCGAGCCATAAATGCTTCTTCTCCAAACAGCCGCTCTCTACTCCTACGCGTTCATAGGATTCTGATCACCAACACTCTCGCTGGTGACGAGCATTATTTGCATGGAAATGGTGGTGAATTGGACGCGGAACTCAATCAAATCTGGCAACCCATCGCTGCTGATATTCCATTCATTGGAAATCAAATGAACACGACGAAGCAAGCAATGACTCTTGAACTCGATACACTCCAGCAATTCACATGGCCTGATCAGCTTATTGACGACGATAAATCCAACCCCGTGCAAGGTATTAAACCGCTTGTGACAGTTGTTAGAAAAGTACTTCGTTTCTTGGCCGGTATACACGTCAGTTTTGCTCAACTAGCTCACGCTATCGACCAAGAGTGGACTGCCTTGGAGACACGCATCGACAATCTTGTGGAGCGACAGTCCGATCTGCGTCGTGAACTACTTCTGGTTGTGAATTCCACTCAGCATCAAGCTAATCGCACAAAGATACAGTTGCATGATGCCTTGAACAGTGTGGAAAGGAGCATTACCTTCACGTTGAACACTTTTGCACTGCAATGGAAACCTCAAGTACGTGCATTGATTGAACAGCGAGAGCGACCTTGGTATCAATTGGTAGAGCTTCTCAAAGGTGAGTACGAGTCAACACAACGACGACTTGAGCAAAAAGTTGTGGAACAGCATTTTCTCCCCGTGCATGCATTAAAGGAAGATCTTTCCCAAGAACAAGTACGTCTTCAGCGTCGCCAAAACCATCAACATCAAAATAACTCTCAGATGCCAACCGACGATGTCACCATTGACAAAATCGTCTTCAACAAAGCTCTTGTAGACATGGGCCACGGGTTTGCTTTCATTGTAATGTGGGGCGATATAATTCAAAGTTCACTGAGGATGCTGGACATGACTATGGCACTCATTACAGAATCGTACTCAACAATGCCGATGGTCGACATTCGAGACGTTTCATCCATTCAAACCTGGGTAACATCTTGAGCAGTTTATAGTGCTTGGTTCTGTCAGTATTTATCGTTTTGATTGATTCTTGGTTGTTCTTCCATATTGTAGAAAGACTGGTGTGATATCTTTCGATGCAAACATAGCCTCTCAAGCATCTGGTTTACATTAGTGACGACCGATTTCCTCGCCGTACATAACGTCCTTCAGTTCCTGTTCGTGATGATGATTGTGATAGCAGGCACGACACTTCTCTTTCTATGGAAACAGGAACATCTATCGAGTTGTGCAGAACAACGATCCGGTTATGACAAGTTGCAAGAAGAATCGTGGTTTCGGTGGACGTTGAACTTTTTCACAAATGGTGTCACAAACTCGACCATCGATCCTGTGGGAGAAATGGAGCATCATATAACGTTTGTTGACGAGTATATTGCAAGTGAATCATCTGATATTCAGAATGACGCTATGTCGACCTGGGACAAACAATCACGTATGGTGTTGTTTGCTTGTGTCTCTGCTAAGAGGTTGTCCATATATGCTCTAAATCGTCCCTCATATAGACACTCTGTTGCAACTGCAAGACTACCACAAAACCAGTGCAATTGTTAGTCGAATCTATCACGAATGCGCAATGGCCAACGCTACAGCCAAGATAGAGAACGAAAACACCTATGATCAATGCATGAACACGACAGAGATCGTACCTCCTGTTCAATTTGCTTGGAATTTAACGACAGAAACCTCTGCAATCTTCAATAGTTGTTTCGACGGGGATCAACCTGGTCAAGATATAAGAGTGCAAAAGCTGGAATTCGATCAGTCTTGTGCATCGGAGAAGACAATTTATCTGACACTGACCTCGTGGTGGCTACTGTTCGTTGTTTTCTTGGTGAACCATTTTATTGCGCGTATGATGATACGAGCCGTTGGGCTCTACTGGTGGAGATTCCTCAGCGCCGATCGTCTCCATTTTGTTGGTTTCTGTTATGAAGACGGCACAGTGCAAGCTGCCAGCACATTATCTGCAGCAATTAAACGCCATTTGAGCGAGTTAAAGACCCAAATCAGCTGGAAAATGTTTGGCGTTTGCTGTGCCTTGATGTGTGAAATCATCATAGCCATTATCACCATTCAGTCAATTCATTAAGGAGATATTCTGCATGTCAAAAGCATGTAATTTTGAATATATCGTCAACTGCAAGAAAGCCACACCAATTGTTTAATTTTTCCTGATTTTCACATTGAAAACAGCTTCATGAACAAAGATATCTTCTTCTCATTCCATTGCCAGAACCTCTTCGATTTCCAGAATGGACGTTTCTTGAATCGTTAACTTGGATTCGGCAATTTCATCGATGATTTTTATCTTAGTAGCGATCGCTTCAACTACTGACGGGGTGGAAGCTGAGTCAAGAGATTCATCACCTTTATTGAAGCAGACTCGGAACGTTCGGACCTCCATAGCTTGGAGTTCGACTTGAGTTCCCATTACAGGTATTGGTTCACTACCTTCGACACCATTTTCATTGTCATCATTGGTCTTCCAATCGATGTAACCAGACCTGTCTGTCTTTGGAGCCACACCAGTAAGTGTTAGCTCCGTCACTTCGCTAATACTTGACTTCTTCACCTCGAAAAACTTTGTGAAATCGAAGGCCACCGACTTCGAAAGGGTCGAATGCTCATCCACAGCATATAAATGCGACAACCGAACCATCACACACTGTTTCGTGAGCTCTTCAAGCGTCGTCAAACCAACGTTCTCTGGGAATTCGTTAACTGTCAACCATGGAACTTTTCCGTCCACACCCGCTGGGCTTGATTGGACTGGTTTACGAAATAAAACAAGAGGTTGGAAAAATTGAGCCTCCATCTTTGAACGAATACTTTTCATTCCATCGTCAGCTGAGTCAACATTGATGAAGAAGTTGCCTCGAGCCACCAACCCCTTTGTCACCGTTTTTTTTGTCACTGGATCATAAACAGACTCTGTTTCATTCAAGTTTTCGGCAACGCCCTTTGCATCATCTGCAAGCAGACGACGATGAACCATCACCTCGAGTTGGCCATCTTCAAGGCTAGCACATCCTTGTGCTCGATCTGTCACTATATTGAGTTGATGCTTGTTGTCCTTGATATATGCGCCCGTAGTAATGGGGAAATAATTTGCCGCGACAAATTCTTGGTCGTCGTGAAGAGTTAAATTCCATGTATCACGATGGTTTCGTACTCGTGTCGCAAACTCAAGGCCATTGGAATCAGTGTACCAGGTCGACGCCGACTGAATTGCCTTCTTAGTATCAAAACGAAGAATCACTTCTTTCCCTATTTTGTCTTCAATCGGGATCGAACCAACAGTCCACTCGATTTCGACAAACTCATCGTTGTCATTGATACGATATTCCAATGTTACCCACTTGCCAACTTTAAAAGCCACTCGTGAGGGTCCGCTATCCTGACGACGAGTTTCAAGAGCGACGAGGGTCAACGAAGGATTTGACTCGCCAGTCACGGAGTAAACCTTTTTCGAATCAGGACGGAACACGTACGCACCAGAGCGTTGCTCGTGCTCTCCTTGGTATGCTTGATAGTATGCGACGTTCAGAGACAATGGTATTTTAATATTCTTTCGCTTGTTTGTCAGGGACGTGATAGAACCCGTTTTCGTGTCGATAAGCGCTTTAACAAACTCATTCTCGAGGGTGACAGAGTCAGTCGCATACTCATCTGGGCCGTTCGTTGTGTAGTCTTCGAAATCATGACCACCTTTTTGCGTAATTAAGAACCGAGCCGTTTGCAGAGCCTTCAATTCCGTACTAAATACCAGTGAATATGGTGTATCTTGATTCTCAGGATGAACAGGAAGCGCAGAAAACACTTCTTGATGGCGGATGATAGCATCACCTGAAAGGACTTGAATCTCCACATTCTTCCGAGTAATTGGAACTGAGATTGATTGCACACTTTTTCGAGGAAGTGCATTGTGAACCAGTACTTCAAAGCGCTACAGATAAACAAACACAAGATACAATTAGAAAACGATTTCGACTTTTTAGCATATAACTGACGTCGACCCACCTCCTGCTTCGTGGAAACATTGCAGATGCTGACGTTGGTGAGCAGACAAAGTTCGTACGGCTCCTTCTCCCCAATCACAAACAAAATTTCATTCAGTTCCTTCTGAGCTTCTAAAATGCCGTCATTTATTCGTAGTGCGTAATCGTCTGCAACACTCTGTTTTTCAGTTCCGGATAGCCCATCGTGGTGCTGAACAAGCCCAACGGCACGTTTGAGACTGTCCAGTGTGGCTGAGTGATGACTTTGATATATGGCATCAATTTGACGCGCTTGCTGCAACAAGCCATTGGCTACACGCGTAAACCGCTTCAATGCCGGGCGACTAGTAAAGTAGCCAGACCAATACGCATGCTTGTCAGATCCGTAAGGGAAGAAATCATCCGTTTTGACACTCCATGTCAATCCTTCTGCTCGTTTCAAGTCGGTATAATAAGACAAATTTGAATAGAGAACGTTGACACGGTTGTCCTGGTTGACATAGTGCTGTAAGAATGCAAGAGAGGGCAAAATAATTAGCTTAATAGATCTAACGTTGCAGGGTGCTCCTTGTCTATTTGCTTACCAATAGTTTGTCGATGTTTTTAAACCAACGACGAGCATTGTCGTACGCAAAATCATCGCCCATAGGGATGAAAATGTGATTGCCTTTGGATGCCGCTCCTCGTCCCAAGGCATTCTTCACAAATGCATCCACTTGATCGCAGACATTAAAATCATGGAGTGATGGGTCATCTTGAATTTCATTGTTGCTGTTGCCATAGTTGTATTTCCCAGGAGCACCATAGTGGTCGATGATCTCACCCGTAAAAACTTGCATCGACTTGCCACGAGATTTGCTCGGTCGCCAAATAAACTCCATGTTTTTCTCGCGCATTCGCTTGCCGTAATCCTGGTAGTCAATGCGTGCGAAATACAGCGCGTCAAAGCCGACACCACCAGAGAGCAGTGATCCCTGGGTAGCCGAATGACCGAAAGGGTCGATTTGCCACCCGATGCGAGGAGTAACATTGAATTCCTCCAACAATAATTGATGGCCATAAGCCGTTTGATCCACCATGGCGGTGTAGTGCGGCGTCGCTTCGTCATGCATGCACCAACCACCGTTGACGCTGAGATCGAGTTGCCCCTTTTTGACAAGATCTTTCACAATAGCTTGCGTTTCAGCACTCTGTTGGTGCCACCAGCGTTGAAAGAACGACTGTAGACATTATAGAAAGACAATGAATGGGAAACTGACGCAATACAAACCAGTGCAATGTACATCCAATGTTATACCTGCTCAACAAACATAAACTTGCGGTTCGGGTCCTTTAGCAGCTCTTCCACGGCGGTATCCAAAATAAATTGGACACGTTCCATGTAGTACTGATCCACGCCCATGAGCCATCCTCTGTTGTAGTTTGTCCATACACAATCTTGTCAATATTCTTAACAAGCTAAATTTTCCATATACGAGTATAACAAAAGCGAATATAGACGTACGGATCGTCATGTGAGTGCGGGATGAGATGGACATTGAGTTTGTCTGGGTCGATTTTTCCTTCCGTATTGTATCGCGCGTCCACCGGTAGCTTCCATTTGGACGGTTCACAGGGTGTGTTCCCATTCACACCACTCACATTGGTGGTCAGGGCCACCACCGCGGCTGCAGCAACAGCAAGCCACACGCCTGTCTTCTTTCCCATTGCCTGCACGCGCTTCTTTTCTCCACTGACTGAAGATCTCCACCCAATATACAAGAGAACTAGAAAGATCTACTTCAACTCAGGCGTGCGTCACTTCAATTCATTTTTCGATTCAAAAAAATGAATTGTGAGGGAGCGAGAATGAATTGAATACATTACAGTTTAATTCTCAATAGAGACTCATGTGGTTTTGGATTGAAATCCCACAATTTTCAACCACAGTGCTGTGGCATGGGAGTGGCTAAAAATGGGTGTATTAGAACTTGATCGCAAGTGACATAAGTGGTACATACTCACAACTGGACAAAATGATAGTGTGCGTTGGCTAAGATTGCGCCTGCTTGCACGTTACTAGTGAGCGGAGTTGAGACATTGACTAGTATATACATAGGATAATAAAATCCAGCTCATCGGTTTATCGATTCAAATCTTTTTAGCAATGAAACAATAATGCACTGCGTACACGAAAAGCACAGGAATAGAAAGCATCAGCATGCATCATGGGAAGAGGCAAAGTGACATCCAATGGTTTTAAAATCTAGTGGTTTCCTCAGTGGGTGTGGGTCCGCAAAAAATGGATCTTTTTTATGCTCAACCACTCAAAATGGGGTTCCCTTACCCTAAAAGGTGCGCAAGTGACTACCATGATTTGCCAAAATCGGGTTAATTTATTGATATAGTTCAATGTGCCGACGAATTCTTTGGAAAGTACCCAATTCTGTCTATTTTACGGTCTTGAGCGCGTGAACACGACTGCTCTATGAAAGAAAGCAACAATAGATTGTGCATACTCTTAGTAGTTTTTAATAATATCAACATGCAAGCATCAACCAGTTTGTTCCGCATTAAGAAAAAGAAAAAATGGAATTTTGGTTCCTTTGGTGCCTTCATGTCCACTTTCTGAGATGCATGCTTTCCTTTCCTTCTTTCGTTTCTCCATCCATCCATACGTACACTATGGATTGATCAGTGGGATCTGTGAAAAATTAGCACCTAACGGTTTCCATATGATTTTGCACCAATGTTTTTGTTCCATATCTCTTCGCCCATCATTTTTGCCCAATCGTAATGCATTGCTACGTCCAACCCTACGGTGCATAAATTGCCCCACCCCTTGAAGTCGTGTGAACATCCGACTCTGACGCATTCTCGTCTTGCCAGGTCAAAGTTCCATTTCCAAGCAGGCGACCAGTTCTATTTCGATCATCACATTCCTTAGAGCTAGGTAGTCATGCCGCTGTTGTTGCGTCCATCCGCTCCCAGCCCCTCGATCGATCAACTAGCGTTCACCGTCCCCGCTGATCCGTTGGCTGAATCCCTTCGGAACAGCGGCACTACTCGCTCGCGAGCGGGCACAGAACCTCGTCAATCCCAGCAGCTTCAGCGCTGCTCGACTCACATGCGCATGTCAACGCAACAACGCCGCAGCACGGAAGGAAATTTGACGGAATGCAGTCGTAAGAGCGGATTGTGCAATGATGAAGCGGATTCAGTCTATCACAACTCGAAGCGATCGGTGCGCGAAAGCGACCCAGAAGACCAGGACACAACCGGAAGCGAATATTCTGAAGGTGGTCGACCTTCGACCGCGCCGAGCTGTGCGTGTTCCACTACGTCAGAGGATTTACGATTGACATCATCGACGGTTGTGATTGAAGGTAATCAGCTTGCTGTGGTGGATAGGGAACTCCGAGCGCTTCGGAAATCGTTCCTGAAACAGATGACTTTGCGCATTACGAAGATGACACGGTCATTTGGTGGACGGAAACATATCACCAATGGGTCGGCAGCTCGAAAGTAAACATTGCTGCCAGCTTCGATGCGTTGAGAAATGCTGATAGCGGTCGATCAACTTTGTGACTTTTGGACAAGGGAATTCAAGACGCGGATCGTGTGATTTGGTCGCGCTATCACTGTAATTTTAGTTGTAGAAGCGAGAGGAGCATAACTCTCCACCAATATTTAATCGTGCATATAATGGACTCAACTTGATGCGTTCCTTCTCCATTTTTTTTCCTTGTATTGATATTTCTCTGGTTTGGTATGATAGTGAACAGTATGTGGATGTGATGACGATGGTACTCTCATTCAATCATAATCAGATTTCGATGAGTTATTCAATCTAGTTTCCATTCGAACCTACTATACCGAATGTTGCCTCACATTCAACGGTGTCATCTGTTCAACTCACAATTCGCAATTCACTTAGTCATCGATTTTGCTCCGATTGCGTCGGCGAGCAGCATTTTGATATTGCACATAGAAGAAGAAAATCAAAATCATCAATAGCGCGATACCAAATCCGATCAGGCGAGGTGCCAACAGCTACACATTAACAGCGAGTATGCAAAACCGATAACAAGTATTGAGCATTGCTGTTGATCCTGCATATACAGTTCATAGACAGCATGATCATAACAGTTGAGCTTACCTTGTTTGTGACATCAATCGGGGTCTTGTGCTGTCGCTTGAGCCGCTCACTCATCTTGGAGTAGCGTTCGCCAGTGTAGATCGTAGGACCCAAACTAACGTCTGATAGGCGACCATCACCACCACCACCACGTCCACCAACGTTCCGATTTCTAAGCTCCATTATCGTCTATGGTCTTCGCTCTGTATGATCTGCAGCTTCGTTTTTTAGGTCAGTAGCGAAATGTGGTCACGTACAACCTTTAATAATTAATTATATCATTTATGTTGCACTAAATTAAGAATATAAAGGGTAGCTTTTCATATAAGCAACATTATAATCCTGTCCACTTCTTCCTTCAACTTATCGAGCGGGAAATGGCTTTGGATTGATGGATGCAATCATGTCATCGCATCGCAATAATGGAAAACGATATACATGTACAGAAGTAGGGAAACCAGGCTTAAAAAGAAATGATGTCAAAGACCCTGCACGAGCCCACTGAAGTCAACTACTGATAATATTGTCATCGACTCTAGACAGTGGCAGCGTATGGTGATCAAGCCGTGCATGTCTGATACTGCTATAATCGGATCTGCCAAATCACGCAGCCACGTCCGCACTGTCGTAGCGCATTTCTACGCAATCCATGCTGCTCATCCATCGCTCCAGCAAAAAAAAGTCACCACCGGCCACTCGAAACCTCTGGAGTCAAAGATCTCCAAAACAATGCCACAACCTGAAGACATACACACCGATATGACTCGATTAAGTTTTCCAAAACTTAATGTAGCAACACTTACAGTTTGGTTATATATTTAATTGAAGCGACATATAATAAATGGTGGGTGGGTTTGGATTTGAATATGGGTGGGTTATCCGGGTCTGACCGTAGCTCGTCAATCTAAAGGTCCACATCTTCCTTGCCTGCGTGTGTCGCATCAACTAGCGTAAGCAGCAGACGCCTCTCCCCCACTGCCACGCACGCACTTTCTTCTCTTCTTCTTCTTCAGCTCCCTCTCTCATTCCTGGTCTTGACACGCGAAAGAGAGAAGCCAATACTCGAGAACAACCATGAGTGAGTGGTGGGCAACGAATGGCAAACCCCTCGTGGATGTAAGTGTCATTCGATTGACTGTTCAACAATTATACATAAATGGCTTGAAATATTAGCAATAGTGACACAATTGTAAATGCATTAAATAGGCATTGCTGACGCTGGATACGGCGCAGATCAAGGCTGCATTTGCGAACGCACCGCATTCGTACTATGAGTATGTTTTGACTATTGGTTGCTGTTATGAATCTGGTTCGTCTATTTCGTTTTGCTTACAATGTATTTCGTTTATATTTGTAACTTTGTAGATACATTCGTTCGATCTACGAACGCAGTCCAGAGCATGTGATCATTGAAACATTCTTGATTATCTTTGTGATCTACATCGCCTTCGTCAAGAAGGATAAGCCACAACGAAAGGAAGTCAAGTTAACTGAGAAAGAGATTGATGAACTCTGTGAAGAATGGACACCTGAACCCATAATCCCTCCCAGTGTGAAAGTGGATTTCAACAAGGCCAAACCTATTGGTGTCGTGGAATCTAAGCCCGACACGCACATGAAGTTGCAGGGCATTGACAAACCCGTGCTAAACCTCGCCACTTTTGATTTTTTGGGGCTGGGCAGCCGCAAAGAGCTCAAGGACGTTGCTATCAAAGCGCTCACCAAGTATGGCTGTGGCTCGTGTGGTCCCCGTGGATTCTATGGCACCATCGACACCCATGAGAAACTTGAGAAGGACATTGCACAGATGATGGGTACGACCTCCTCCATCACGTTCTCCGATACCGAAGCCACATCATCCTCTGTGTTGCCTGCTTTCGCTAAGCGTGGTGACCTCATCGTCATGGACGAAGGATGTAATGACTCGATTTTGGTTGGTGCCAACCTTGCACGATGCACGGTCTTGTACTACAAGCACAACGATGTGGCAGATCTCGAACGCGTCCTGAAGAGCGTCCGCGATGCAGATAAGAAGGCCAAACGTGGCTCGGATTGCCAACGCCGCTACGTAGTCACTGAAGCGCTCTTCCGTAACCACGGCGACATGATCGATTTGCCAAAGATCATTGAATTATGTGACAAATATTTCTTCCGCTTGTTCCTGGACGAAAGCTTTTCGTTTGGTGTATTGGGAAAGACTGGTCGTGGAATTACGGAGCACTATGGTGTTGATGTCTCCAACGTTTCCATCATTTGTAGTTCCTTGGCGGGTGCAGCAGCTGGCGTAGGTGGATTTAGCACTGGGTCACAGGAAGTCGTGGACTATCAGCGCATTAATAGTGCTGGGTATGTGTTTTCTGCATCGGCTCCTCCGTTCACGTCGGCGTGTTGCTCGGAATCCATTCGTATCATGCGTGAAGAGCCGCATTTGTTTGTCAAACTCCGTGATAATGCTACTCTTGCTCATGATACTCTCACTGCCGGGATAAAGGGCTCGTTTAACATCTCGAAGGACCGCTGCTCGCCGATTATGCACCTGCGTGTGCAGAAGAAGCTGTTGGAGACTATCGGAGATGAAACGCAACAGCGCTTAGCGGCTCGGGAGATCTGCGATAAAATCATGGACCAGTGCCTTGCCAAGGGGATTGCTATCTGCTCGCCACGATACAAGGCCAATCAGACGTTTGAACCGATGCCGAGTGTGCGTGTATCGGTCACGGCCATTCACAACAGCCAGGAACTCACCAATGCGTGCAAAGTGATCGCTGCCACATGTGTCGCTGTTGCCAAGGACGTGTTAGCGAAATACTAGAATGATGACAAAACACAGAAAGTAGATGGATGCCACCATGGCGTCTGCTAATGTAGATGCTGCATATCTTCCTGTAACCTGTAGCTACACACTTCTTTTTTGTATGCACTTGCATTTTGCCTTGATTTTTCATCGCTTTGATGGAATGAGACTTGAACATCAATCAATCGATATAAAACAGCGAGATGGACACCACAATGATGGTGTTTTCATTCTGCAATTAGTTGTATTCTGTGACATTGTTTTGTCCGTGATGCGATTCTGACGTGTCTTTAATGTGCTCAATTAATTCATCGACCCCAGCATGTCCTTCTCACGTTTCTGACGATAAAGCTCGAATTGCTCCCGATTTGTATATTGATGTAGACATTCGTTCATCGCGCGGTTCTGTTCGCGGCACCGAAACACTACCATCAGACCTTGCTCCTTTGCACATTCAGCGAACTTTTCCGTGATGTCGCGGCACTTGGCGATGGCGATGTCATTGAGCTCCTGGCGCAGTTTCTACAAGCATAAATAAGAGCAGCAGACATCTCACTAATGAGCACTAAGATAGACGCATGGATGTGCTGACTGATTCTGTCATTACATGTTCGGCTTGGTTGCTCCATTGCAGGCGAGAGGAGCGAAAATGTTCTTTCGCAGTCTCCTTATCCACCGGCTTCTCCATGGTTGTGAGCGCGTGTCTAAATCATGTCCGATAAGTAACTAGGTTATACTAAATATATAGTATAAAGTAGTGTAGAAGCTACAGTAATTTTGGATTAATCTAAAACGCATTGATTGCACATGGCTACAATTTTTTCTTGGTCATTGCGAACCACCTATAAGCGCCCATGGCTCCATCAGCATGACGCTGTCTGCACCAATGTACTCGTTAAAGATGCGCGTCGAAATGGCGACTGTATCACCGCGTGGCTTCGTGGAGTAGGGCTCATGCCCTAATTGCCACTTGAGTTCGTAAGCAATCCGAGCCTTCTTCAACACATCATCATCCATTTCGCGACCTTCTGTGTATGACTGACAAACCTCAGTCAGCCACATTCGCCAACGCTGTAAGTAGTACCCTTTTACAAGCCCAGCCCATTCTTTCCCGGCGTAATCATGGATCGTCTCGGAGTTGTTGTCTCCCCATCGAGTAACTTGATTTCGCGCTTCGTATTCGTAATAATCTTCGAGGTACGCGTTACCGTTCGCAAGAGCTCGTGCATCGGCAATCCAGTTGCCAAGCAAAAAATCGACATTCGTAGCGAGAATTTCATCCAACCGCTCTATCGTTTGCAGCATTTTGTCCTTTATTTTGCAGATGATGTCGGCTGGCACAACTTTCGCTTCGTACATATCCTTTAGCTCCAAGTACAGCTTGAGCAAATGGTCACTTAAAAACTGGCGCGTGACATCGACAAGATCATGACGGAACGTATCTTGAGTTTGGAGGTCAGCAGACGAGAGAAGCAGATACCTCCACGCTTTCACAATGTCCTCCGGATCGTACGTGATTACTGTTGGCATGAATCCATCCCGCGCAAGTCTCCAGTGTGGGATCAAACAGACGATATTTTTGGTCACACCGCCGTATGCCATCGTCCGATTGTACACAGACCGATACAGAACTAGCCAAGCTTTTTTCGCGTCTTCGTTGCGAGAATGATATCGTTGACGAGTGTATGACTTGACCCAACTATGCATTGACAGCGGCGAATGCTCCCATGCCATTTGAAGAGCGAGGTCGTACACAATGTAGTTTTGATAAATACCTTCCATGGTGAGTCCAATGCCGATCATTGTCCCATTACTGGCTGTGTTCGAATATACAGGATCGCTGCCCAGCGTCGGTAAATCACCGCGCATGCCCGTATTCCCACCAAAGTTATGCAGCACACAGTAAATCCAGCTCTTACCAAAGTAATTATCCGTTTTGTTCCAGATAGGTTCTACTTCACTGTATAGATCCAAGATGACCATTTTATCATCAGGAACACCACTCAGATAGGCGTTGACACGATCTTTTTGCCAATAACCACTGAGAAAGAGCCATCCTTGCATCAACCACACGGCCTTGGGATCCGCGGCAGTCATACTTGCGATAACAGCTTTCGATGCTGCAGCAAGTTTCTCTGGGCTGGTGAAATTAGGATCCATCTCGTTGTACGTATCACATTGATACAAGGATGAAGTGTAGTTATATAGCGATGTTTGTTCTTCGATGAACCGCTTGCCAATTTCCAAGTACAAAGGATCTGTAGGTTCGAGCATGTATACGCAGCAAAACTCGTCTGGGAAATTGCCCCAGTTGGGTGAACGAGTAAACCTTGAGTCTGGATATTTGTACTTGAGCTCTTCGGGGACGTGGCCAGCAAACGCTGGTAATGCTGGTATCATGCCGAACTGCTTCATTCGATCTAGAATTTGGAGCTGCAGATTGTACTGGGCATCAATGAATGCCTGTGGGAGTGGCCCTTTCACCCAACTTCCACGTAGATTCCCCATTCTGCCCCATGCCAGAAACGCTGACCCTGAGAAGAATTTGTTCAAACCAGCATCGCTGATGTTAAAGTATTTCTTAAAGGTATTTTGCCATGCTTTCTCTTGGCCAGTAAACGCTAACGGCATATTGATACCTGTTGTGGAACAATTTTGGTTGGCATATTAGTCAACCAATCACAACCTACATCTGTGGAGTACTAACCATTCAGAGCCATCCAGTCGATGTGCTTCTCCCATTGCGACCACCCCCAACTCCAGGAAGAATAGCTCACAGTGCAGACATTTTGGTAATAGGAGTATTTCGAGCTTCTTTGCTGATGAATCTTCTCGTCCACCAGTGGGAGTTGTTCGGGTAATTGAAGTTTGTGGTTGTCCCAGTCCGTTTGCGTATGCACCACACGCTTCAAGTACCTGCATCCATAGCAAGATATTATGTCAGAGTGGGTAAGTTAAGCAGCAAACTGTTTGCTGCATGTAATCGAACACGCTGACTACCATTGTAGGCCATATGCCATGGCCGTCCCTGTGTTTCCTGCAATCTCTACTTTGTTGTCACTACTAGTGGCAATCTCAAAGACATCTAGGTCTTCTTCCCAGTCATCTAGCTGGATCACACGAAGTGAAATCTACTGTGCCATGTGATATGTTTTAGATCGTTCGATATCGAGAGGAATTTCCATGATACATGACTGGATGATTAATTTACCTGATCAACATACCCCAAACCAAGCCGTCTCTCAATGAGCCCTTTCGTGGCCACAATGGGGTCATGTACTGGTGGTTTCAGCGACGATATTGATCCATTACATTCACTGTTCACAAACGCCAAATAAACTATCAACACTAGTCGCCACATCTCCATCTTCTGCCCCATACTTGCGTCTTCTTCTTCCCCTTTTTCAAATCAGGAATTGTGGAAGATTTCCACATTATAGCTTGTCATCACTACTTCAAGGTTGTCCTAAATACATGTGGTAGACACTAATTAAGTAGAAAAATATCCTAATCTTCTCTGCCAGGGCGGTTTGCTGTGGTACGCCATTACAGTACGAGCGCCTGCACGGAAGTGACATCATCAACCGCATTCTGCAAGAAGAACGAAGGCGGAGGAGGGACCAGCAGCAAAAGAAGGAGCCGAAGCGATGTCCTCCACGCCGACAACTGTTCGGAAACGCAAATCCCAGCAGCATCACAATCTTGACGACCATGGTGAACGTCGCTCGTCCGGTTCGGATAAAACCGTGACATCGGCCCCCTCACCGTCACCACTGAAGAAATTCCTCACGCGTGTCATTGTTGGGTTCGCAATGATCGGCGCATTTGTCTGCATTATGTATGGCGGCCACATGTACGCGTGGGGAATGGTCGTGGTATTGCAGATTCTACTTTTTCGGGAGCTAGTGAACGTGCGTTACCGCGCTGCAGCGGAGAAGAACATTCCGTGGTTTCGGTCCGTGCAGGTTGGGAGATTTAGTTTTGTTGTGGCAGAGAGTATGGAGCAAAAACAAAATTATGCTGATGATGTTGGTGATGCTGTGTGTATAAATTTCTAGTGGGGGTGGTTCTGGGTTGCACTATTTTTCAACTATGGCGATTCGTTTGGTGCGTTCATTGAGAACCGCAAGATTCGGTTTGTGCCCAAGTTCATCGTGCATTACTTGCGCTACCACACGTGGATTTCGTTTACCATGTACGCCGTGCTCTTCGTCATGTCAGTGCTGAGCTTGAAGAAAGGTGCGTGTTGTTGCTCTGCTGAGACATGTACTAGCGAGGGGTTGCAAGTATTTACACGGTACATGTATGAATCGATGCAACTGCAGGATATTATAAGTATCAAATGGGGCAATACACGTGGACGATCGTGACGCTTGGACTGATTGTGTTCCAGATGAAATATATTTTGACCAACATCTTCAATGGTAACCCAGTAACGTTCGGTCATAATTGTTATTGGAGTGTATTTGCAAACTCACATTTATTGATGGTTGCAACAACAATGTAGGTCTCTTCTGGTTCGTGTTCCCTGTGTCGTTGGTTGTCTGCAACGATTGCTTTGCATTTTTCTGCGGAAAACTCTTTGGTCGTAAGTTTTTCAAGGCACATTTCCTACGACTCTCGCCCAACAAGACCTGGGAAGGCTTCATTGGTGCATGTATCTGCACGGTCATTTTTGGTGTTATCAGTAGTGCGTGGCTCTCACAGGTATGTCCTTTAAAGTATGCCTCTATGTATGGTAGTCGCGTTATGGTGAATCTGATGTTGTTGTGATATTGCACAGTTCCAATGGATGATTTGTCCTCTTGATAGCTTGCAATTGAAGGTGCGAAACCTGTTTTTAATGTTTTGCCAATTGTGGGTAGAAATTTACTTATCGCACTTCTTTTATCGATATGTAGCTCATCCCAGATCCTCTGACTTGCACGCCTCCTCATGTATTCTTGCCTCAAACGTATGATGTTCCGCTTTCAATTGCAAAGTACATTGGGCGGACCCAAATCGAATATCTTCCCATCCAGGTTCGTAAAACTCTAACAGCTGTGTATACAAACCGTCATCCTCATTATTTTTCTGCACCCAGGTCCATTCGGTGTGGTTCTCTGTGTTTTCGTCATTCATTTCTCCATTCGGTGGCTTCTATGCGTCCGCAATCAAGCGTACGTACAACTTGAAAGATTTCGATTCGGTGATCCCAGGCCATGGTGGTGTGATGGATCGGATGGACTGTCAGTTCATCACGGCTTTGTTCACGACTGTCTACTATAACACATTCATCCGGTAAGATCCGTTGTAATTATAATTATTCAGTGATGGTAATGAGTGTTTCATGAAATTTATTGCTGGTTGTAGGTCTCAATCGGCATCCATCGCCACGATCCTCAATTTGGCATCCCGTCTAACAGTTGACGAGCAGATAGAGCTGGTACAAAAGATTCAAGAACTCATCCAAAACGGGGGGTGAACAGTAAGCGATCAGCAACAACAGTAACAAGCCTACAGTACTGTAGCCATTTCATTCCTTCAACTCAAAAAGATGTGTAGCCACCTCAGGCAGGCAAGATGTCATCGTCAAACATCGCATCTTGACACAAATACACCAACAATTATCATTGTACTTCTTTACTTTACCTTGTTTTGAAAATTGAGTATCAAAACACTTCCAATAGCCTCCACATTCATTCTTGCTCTGATCCCCAATGACAGCAAATGATGAAGCTGCTGCTACTGCTGACGGACAACCACCGCTCCTCCTGCTGCGCGTGAAGAAGCTACCGGGTGTGCTGTCCGCGGACGCATTGACAGCGCTGCTCTCACATTACGGGGCAGTCTCAGTGCGGTTGCTTAAGTGTCCGGTGCGTGTGTGTTGATAGAACAGCAACCAATGATTCCCAAGCCATCACTCATTTCTTGCAATGGTTAACGCACAGAAAGATGTATTGACGACAACCAAGAAGAAACATCAGACCGCTATCGCGTCCTTCGCATCTGAAAAGGCGCTACTGAAGGCACAAGAGAAATTGAACCGGCTGGAATTGGCTGGATCTATGCTCGTGGCGGAGAAAATCGCACATGCGAGTGACGAGGATGCTGCTGTTGCTTCTGCTGCTACTATTGCTTCACATACGACACAGCCGCCGCTACCGCCATCTCCTACTATCCCAACTGCCGTATCCACGATAAACAAAACGGAAGTCGCGCCTACATCACATTCGTACTATGCACCATTGGCTCCGCATCTCGGGTGCGTCTGCTCTCTATCTTTGGGACTTTTAATGTAATTATTCATTTTGACGCAATTATGTTGTGCATTACGTAGGCTGCATTATGCGCCATCACCATTATTAGAGTACAAATATCCAAAGGCAACGGAGGCGATCGTGCGAAACATCGCCAATGGTGAGTTAATCTCTATCTTACAGTCGTGTCTATATTTTGCTATTTCTCATCAGTTGAGTGCATGTATATGGTAGCACTGATAGCGTTGCCCAAATTTTACACCCAAGTCTTGCATTTGATGAATAAAATGAATTTACCCACACCGTTCGAGGAAAACGCGATTCCTGGTATGTTCTCGAAGATGTTGGATGAACAAGATGGACAACGTAGCCAGCGGAAACGGAAGCTGCCAAATGCGATGACACAATTTGTAGAAGAAGAAGATGATGACGATGACGACGACGACGAGATTGTCGATGCTACGAGCATGGGGAGCAAAGAAAATCAACCACCAGTTAAGAAGACAAAGAGAGAGAAGGAGGAAGAGCTAGAGACAAGCACAGCACAAAGGAATGATACCAGCCAGTTGTATCATTTCACTCGAAACAAGCCTATACTAAAACAACTAGTAAGCAAATCGAAGACTTTCACTACTAGCAGTAGTGATCTCGCGAAGGCATTTATGATGGATTGTAGCACCCCTCCTTCAGTGCGTCCTGGAGTTATCTCAGAAGTGGAATTGCAAAGAGGCCATCTTCAATCTGGAGGTAGGAGGAGACAAACCCAAAATTGTATTAGCAAGCATATTCCTAAACACTTTTGTTAGAATTGATGCAGGAACCTTTAATGGCGACTTATCATCCCGGTACGCTATCCCCAGTCCTTTTGGTGCAAAATCTCGCTGCTACTCTGGACGAAAAAGATTTATTGTATGTCTTCGGACATGTGCTACCGATGGAGTTCGAATTGAGGTGTGTAGTTATTATGCGCATGCTAGCACTTCTGTATTTTTTTGCTGACAGCGAATGTAACCTATGATATTCAGTGCCATCGACATTCAACTATCGCCTTCGTCCCATTCAGCAACTATTCATTATCCACGAGAAGAATTGGCAAAAGCAGCGCTTGAAAAGCTGCATGGGTTTGTATTGGAAGGCAAACCTCTGATTGTGGTATGAGGCCTAACATTGATCATTTCGCTCGAGTTGATAATACTGATTAGCTTCTCATAGAGCTTTCAAGATTCAATGCACCATGCAAATGAACCTTCGGCTAACATGACTAAGTCACTTGCTGCGGACACTCAACATATTTGTATTGGTAATCTACTCGACCATCGTTTATCTCCGGAAGGTATGCTATGATGTATTTCCTTCGCTCTATGCATTACGTTCTGCCCACAATATTTGATGGTCATATCAGAGCTTGAAAAGGAAAAAGCAATGAAAAATTATGAACGAGGAGTTGCGTCAACTACTCTTTACGTGAAGAACTTAGCAAAGTCGGTTCAAATCAACGATTTAAGAAGCATTTTTGGCTCTGTTTTGCCATCTACATCAAGCTCTGAGTACGTGGTTGCTGTGTCATTGTCTCTTATTGTAATCTGCTCGATGTATAACACAATTCACAACTTCTGGTATATAGAACACTGAACATTCGCCACTTTACGGAAGGACGAATGAAATGTCAAGCGTTTATTGAGTATCCCAGCATTACTTTGGCAGAAGACGCGCTTGAGAAAATCCACGGGGTAGTATTGAAAGACAAGCCCTTGGTTGTGGTGCGTATTATAATTTTTCTCTATGTTCAAGCAGCTATTCACGGCACGTCATCAACTTTCTCACACTTTCGTATATTGTTCTTAGTGCTTTCGTAAACCCTCGTCGAATAATGCATCGAAAATGTCATCTACGATGCAAAACTGATAGAACAAACTCGCTTTGGGACCTTCTATTTTAACCTATCATTCTTATTAAATAACTAAGGCTGTCTCGACAGTTGGCATTACAGAGGACGCAACTGGGCTTCGCTGATGCTGTTTACCACCCATTGGTAGTTCACAATCGCCATATTGGCGATCCCCTTCAACTGCTGACGCGTTTTCAAGTACTTTGTTGTCTCCTTCATAGTGTGTGGGTTGATTTTATCGCACACAATCACCAATCGTCGAGTTTGGTTTTCTTGTTTGGCCATCTCGCCGGCAATATCATCCAAGGACGGAATCAATTTCCCACCACCAATTCGAAGCAATGTATTCAGTTCCATCTGAGGAGGCATTGGTGGAAGAAATTCGCCCACCAAGTGGAAGCAAAACTTGTCAAACAGCTGTGTTCCGATAGTCGAAGGATCAACCTAGTGGGTGTCACCAGAGATAGAGGAAATTGCTCTGTAAATATATTCAAGTCATGAAAAGATTGCATCATCACTCACCAAATCTGGGCATTGGCTTAAGTGCGCTTCTCTCATCTTTCGTGACTTGCGAACGGCATTGTCAATCATTTTGCCTTTCATATGCCCGTCCGCTTCGAAGTCGACTTCGGACACATAGCCACCATGCGCAATGCAGGCTTTCACAGCAGAATATTATACATATATCAGAATAAACACGCATATACAGCTCATCCAGTTATCATCATCCTACCTTGAAGCCACTCTTCACTGACGATCCACCGTCCACCAATGAGCGCCTTCAGATATTTCATCGACCGTATTTTCACCCAGCGTTTTACTGGAGCAGCATCACCAAACAACTTTCGTTTGCCTGACGTGGTTGATCGCTCTGTCGATGTTGGGAAGGATGGTTCAAAACCGTTGAGAGCTTCAGCAACATCGGAGCGGACGCAATACACAATCAAATGCGTGACACGATCCGACCAGTGACCCACAATATCGGCACCCAATAGCTCCGCACCCACTTCAATCTCGCGCATGATCTCATCTTTAAAACCCGAGCAGAGAAAGACCATCCCAGATTGCTTCCGTCTATTGTTTGCTGCTTCGCCACCACTGGATGAGCGCGAGGAATTTGCCTTTATCTTACCGTTAGCGCTCGGTGGCGTTGTTTCCTCAGCAGCAGATTTCGAGCGGCGACGTTGTCGTTGCTTCACTGCATGACTGGCTGTCAAGTCTGAGAAGATCTCTTCACTGGGCTTTGTGATGAAATAGTCATGTACGTTGTTGTCTCTGCTAGAACCAATGACGTATTTGACATTGTATGTGCCGTCTATTGACAGGAAGAACGTTAGTGGTCAGTCGTCGGCAGTATCCTTTTTTTAATGAAAATAGGAATACATTCAATATACCTCCATTGACCTCAGTAATGCGTGCAGTACCTCCCAGTTTGTTCACCCCCACCCATGTGCGTGTTGCCACTTCAACCAAATCACCTACATGGAATGGCCCATTTAATGGGTACTGTTCATTGCTCGAAGGTACCTGTGCTGGTGGTGTCTCCTTCATTGGAGCAACTGTATTCGAATTGACAGAAGGTCGCTCCATTTTTGAAGTTTCATTCTCTATCGATGACGAGTTTTTCGTTGCAGTGGCTTTAGATTGCCGCCTGCGTGTTCTTATTGGAGTCGAATCCAATTGGTTTGGGACGATCATTCGTCCATGTTGAATTTCGACAACCGCAGGCGATAATTGCGTTGTAAATTGAGAGTTTGAACGGCTCATTGGTGGTGCATCCGGCGCAGTTGGTTGTTCTGCAGATGTAGACCTGGTAGTGCTGGTCTGCTCCAAAGGTTCGGGTTTGATGTTCACGTCAGTAGCTTCTGTTATTTTATCTGCGGGTTTCTGATCGGAGGCGTCGCTGATACATGAATCAGAAGGAGCCACTAGCATACTTGTGGCGTGCATCAATTGCTGAAGCATCGTATCGTACCGCAGTCGCCGCTTCTTTGCTGGCATCTTGCAGATCGGACAGACCGGTTTGAGCTCCAGTGCGCGGTGGATGCACTCCTCGCAGAAGCAGTGATTGCAGGGCAGCGACGACGGCTTATCGTATGCGCAGAGACATATCGCACATTGCAACTGCGTGACAAACCCTTCGACAGCGCGCTCCAAACGCTTGAGCGAGCACGCGGCCACTTCCTCCGGCGAAGCTGCTGGCCGGTTCTCCATTGATCATCCGATAGTGCACCAACGATATAACTGCACGCAATTTCACCCAATTATCCATTATGTTGGCGCTAAAATGAAAAACACAAAAACCCATTATTTTTTGTGAATAGATGACAAGCGAAAATGGATTTTGGGTGCTCTGGGAATCATCCACACTTGACATCGCCATTGAGCTCAGGAACAAAGCACTCATTCACACTTCTGTGGCTATTTGTTGTGCATCCACCTCCAAGAGAAAGAAGAGAGCTTACACAGGCAAAGCGTATGAGTTTACTCTTGGTACCATCTCTTGAACCATCTCTGACTGGGTATTTTGATGTGCGCACATATATAGGAAATGGGAACACTTCAGCAGTCGGCAGCGCTTGTTGATCGCGCGTTGGTGACACTCTGCGGAGAATTACCAGAGTCCTTGGGGTTGTACAATACTGCGCGGGACCAGTTTACGATCAGCGCTATGCGACCCGTGGCGATGTTAGAGAAGCTACAACCGGAATCTCGGAAACATATCATCATCCGTGATTGGATGAAGACGTATGAGGCTGGCCAGGACCAACCACTGTCGACGGAAATTAGTTTTGACTCATTGCGGCAAGTCGTGAAGAAAGAGCGCAAGGAAAGCGCACGACTGGCGCGCGAGGCGAATAAAGCGCTGGAATCAGTGATGTTGCCATCGTCGCCAGCTACGTCGGAAAAGAAGAAGAAGAAGGACAAGAAAGACAAAACGAAGAAGATGAAGGAGCAGACTCGAGAAGAGAAGAATGACAAAAGCAAAGCAGCAAATGGTGCAAAGAAGGCACAAACAAGAGATACAGCAGCAAGCAAAAGTAAATCTACCAAGAAAAATGATTCTAACAAAGCACTGATCTTGAAAGCAAAGAAGCGCCGAGTTGACGAGATTGAGGTTGAAGACAGTGATGAAGAGAGTGCATCGTCGTTTAATTCTTCGAGTGAATCCGAGTCTTCTTCGGAGGAATCCGAAAGTGATAGTGACTCTGATACTGAAGAGGAAACCAAATCGTCCAAAAACAAAGGTAAATCGAAGAAAACTGCATCCAATCTCCCTCCTATGGAGGAAATATTGTCATCTGATGCAGATGAAGAGCCGAACGACATGTTTGACACAGAAGATCCCGACGTGTACGAAGTTGAATGTATCCTTGACAAAAAGAAAGGTGGCTTTGGTCAACCAGACATGTATCAGATCAAATGGGTGGGCTACGATGAACCAACGTGGGAACCGGCCACAAATGTGTCTAAAGATCTGATCGATGAGTATGAAGGGCAGGCTGTACGTGAAAATGAATACGTCGTAGAAGAGCTCCGTGACCGTAAGAGCGCTCGCGACGAGAAAACGAGGCTCAAGACGTTCAAGTACCTCGTGAAGTGGGTTGGCTACGACGACCTTACATGGGAACCAGCCGAAAATCTGCCACACAACCTTCGTCGCAAATTTGACCAGAAATTTGAGGCACGGAAGAAACGGAAAACGCGGTAGATTTAGTGTATTTTTTAGGAAACTTGGTCGTCATTTCGAAGAGTTAGTTTGGCATGATAGAGTGTGCATGTGCATCGAAAGAAGTGAAAATCGCGTGCACATAGTGAGTGAGGGGATACTTTGAAGATCAATAAAAATTGTACCCCAGGGGTATTTATATTATTCCTACATTTATAAGAACATTGCGTTGGTAATCTCTCTATAGTAGCAGAGAGGCCAAGTGATTGTGTGTTTGGGCGTCAGTCCTGACATTCATTCTCTCTTCACAGAGGAGAAGGAAGGGGGAAAGCGAAGTTGAACGCGACGCGAAGGGGGAAGCGAAGTTCCCGCTGCGTTTAGAGACATCAAGAGACGATGAGCACAGTAGAGAGTCTGCTGGTGGACAGTGACGATGACGACCTCGGAGATATCGACCTCTCGTCTATCTCACTCGAAGATATCTTGAGGGAAGAAGAACTTGCTTCACAGGGTGCCACTACTACTACCAGTGCGGGGAAGAAGGATGGTGACGACGATCTCTTCTTTTCCCCTGCGACGTTCACACTCTCTATCGCCCCTGTACCCGGGATGGAGGTTGTCTCTGCTGGTAGTACCACCCCTAATGGGATCATGAAGACAGTGCATCCGCTGGAACGGAAGCAGAGCACGACGGAGCTGAGTGTCGGAGGGAATGCTGCGTCGGTGACGAATGCGAATGGTGGTGTTACTGCTGGACAGTTTCGAAGTCCGCTGGAGATCGCAGAAGCACGGGAGCAGCAGCTGCTAAGCTGTGTGGGCGTGGAATTGATTTCGCCGTTGCAGGTGAAACGAAGGTTACGTGCCAATGCACGCACGAAAAACACCAACAAACGCAAACCAACAGCGAATCAAAAGAGCGAGTTGAAGAAGACAAAACAAACAACGGATGCGGCGAAGAAAGAAAAGAAACCAAAGTCGACTGGAGTAGTGAAAGTGCAGCCTATGGAGGCCATCAGTCGACAATTACGCAAGAATCTTGAGTTTAAAGAATACGGACCAGGATCGCCAACTGTCGTGGCGATTCACTCGAAATTTATCGCGATTGGCACGTCCAAAGGACTCGTGATTATCTTCGATCATTTCCAGAATGTAAGTCAGTCCTTGTTGTGTATCAATAATGTATCTGACGATGTGGATGGTGAATGATACCCTAGATCCGTCAAGTTCTCGGAAACACCAACGATGCCGATAGCGATGGTGCCATCACCGCAATTGATGTGTCTCCTGGTAGTGACTATCTCGTGTGCGGTTATCAAAGCGGCCGGATCGTGTTGTGGGATATGATCAAAGGCACGTCACTTAAGGCTGTCTCAGATGCGCATGAAAGTCCCCTCGTAAGTCTTCGTTTTTTGAAGGATCAGAAACCAGTCCTGATCTCAGTGGATACCAAGTAAGTTTAATGCTGTATCATGACAATTTTATGATGAAACTTTGCTCCTGTATAACTGATTATTTTGCTATTGGTGTTTGTGACTGTCAGTGGTATTGTTAACAAAGTGAATTTCTCCAAGATGATGGGGATGGTATATGTCGTGGACGTAGACCCCTTGTATGATGGCTCCGTCGGCAAGATTTTGTCCATCTCAGTATTACCCCAGTCTGCTGGAAATTCAAAAATCTCACACATATCGGAACAGTACTCTCTTGCAGCACTGAGTAGCGAGAAAGTCACGTTTATCATTGCTATCGAACCAGAGGTGAAGGTTCTGTATCGTTGGGCTCGTCCCGACAACATTTCTCCGGATGATCCGGTGCTGCCATCACTGGCATTCGCTTGGATTTCGCTACCTGTAAGTTCACGTGCATTAGCTCCAGTGCTGTCTCGTGGATGGGGCAATCGCGTTCAATTTTTGGAGGTGATTTTCCCTGGTGGCGCTAATCATTCCCATTCTCGCCATGGTTGGCCAACATTTGAAGAGCATGATCAAATCGAGTGCGCTAGTGATATTATGGCCATCCAATGGCTGGGAGATCAAGTTGTGGTTTATTTGAACTCCCATGATGAGATCTGTGTGTATGACACCATGTCACGCCAAGAACTTGAAGTTTTGGATGTCTCTTCTTTAGAACTTGTTTTTGCGTCATATCGTGGAAAAAATGCGCGCAGTTTTTCCAACAGTTTCCGTGGCGGTGACAATATTCTATATCTTTTGGGACTGAAGGAACTCCAAACAGCGAGAGTACAGCCGTGGACACAGCGCATTGACACACTCGTCGACGAAGGAGAATGGCTAGAAGCGCTAGCTCTCGCGCTGGACCACTACGAAGGTTTGAAGATTGCAGCAGCTGATCGCGCTGTTCGTGACCGCTTCCCACCAGTGTTCTTCCGCGACAAGAATAATGATCAATGTTTAGTAGACATTTTGCATATGTGTCAGACCAATCAA
This sequence comes from Pilasporangium apinafurcum, assembly GCA_001600495.1. Taxonomy (NCBI): domain Eukaryota; phylum Oomycota; class Peronosporomycetes; order Pythiales; family Pythiaceae; genus Pilasporangium; species Pilasporangium apinafurcum. Next base: position 306,835 of record BCKE01000038.1, read on the forward strand.
CGGACAGGAGAAAAGGAAGATGTGTTTCGCCATGAAGACAGTGCAGACGAAGTCCGATGGGTTTGCGGTGAAGAGCCATACCCTACAGATATTGCGAAAAAGCTCGAGGAAACACTGCAGAAGGCTCGCAGTGGGCAAGTGACGAAGAACTTCGTTCCGATCAGTGTCGCTGAGCGAGTGGCAGATTTGCTCATGGAATATGTCCGTTTGGCGATTGCAAATGCTCCTTCATCGTCTACAACGACCAATGGAACGTCGTTTACCAAGACTGGATTAAAATTGGATTTAGCCAAGAGCCATTATCAGATGTTAGCTGGTGTCTGCATTGAATACTGCGCTATTATCGGTCGGACAGATTTGCTCTTCGGCGAGATTTTTACGCGTTTTAAGGATATTCGGAAGACGGATGTCTTTGTGGAGCTTTTGGAACCATATATTTTGTCAGAAAAGCTTCGGACACTTTCGCCTGAAGCCATGCAAGAGTTTGTGAAACACTACAGTGCAAATAACAAACTACCGCAAGTGGAGCAATGCCTGCTGCATTTAAATGTGGCTGAGCTTGATTTGGATACGATTGTCAAGCTGTGCCACGATCATGAACTGTATTCAGCACTCATTTACATTTATAATGAAGGACTGGATGATTACGTCACACCAATCGATGTCTTGTTGGAAGCATGCACTAACGACAAGAAGGCCCTAACACCAGCTTCGTCTTCTACCCGACCCCAAGGGATCAATCGTACTGGTAGTACCAGCAGCAAAGTCAGCAGTTTAGCATCTGCGTTTGGTGGAACTACACGTTCGACAAGTACGAAAAGCATTTCGAAATCACCAGCTTCATCGTCGTCAGATGATGTGCTGTCTGGACCAAGACGACGTCGACTGTACGGGTACAAACTCTTGCTTTACATCTCATATTCACTCAGCGGTCGAACGTTTCCACAGCGTGAACTAATTTCGTCTCAGAAAGTTGGCAAGGTTCGTTCGCAGATTTGCAATCATTTATTCGAGAAAAGTGTTCTATCCAACCCTCTCCCGTATCCTCGACTCGTCACGCTGATTGATTTGGATGCACGGGAATTGTTTAACATTTTGGCCCGAATGTTTGATGATCCGACTGTTGATTTCGATGGTGAGAAGAAAGAAGCATCAAGCCGGCCAACGAGTCGATATGATTCGGCACGAAATGCAGGAATATCCAAGTGTCCCAGCCGGCTGTCGATGGTATTGTCACTGGCAGAAGTCATCTTTGGACCGGGTGGAACAAGCGACTTATCGAAAAGCACATTTAGCTCAGTGGAGCACGGTCATTTCTTCATGTTTGAGGCTCGTTTATTGAGTGGTGGTTCCATCGATCCTCAAGATTATGCTGATGCGCGAGCCGAGGCGTTTGGAAGTGCTGGTGGCGATGCAGGTGGCAAATCGATGATGGATTCATTGATGAATTTCTTAGCCCTGGGTCCAGCATCATTACTATCTGGCGCAAAGGCTGACAGCTCTGCTGCCTCTCAAGAAGAAGGATTTGACAAGGCAGGACGGCAAGCCATGCTCGTTCGATTGCTTCAGAAATTAAACAAGGACGCTTACAACCATACGTCGTTGCTGCAAAGTGTCATTCGCGAAAAGATGAACCGTGCTGCTGTGATTTTGTACAAAGAACAGGGCAATTTTGCCCAAACGGTTGCGTCGTATTTAGATGATGAAGATCACGAATTCCGGATGGGTGCTTTTAACTACATCCGCGTTGGTACGTTTTACGCTTTTACAGTACTATTTAGGGTTGCATTTCTAACGTTGTGTTGTGTTTGTTGCCATTCAATTAGAAACGGACAAGCTGGTGGATGATGATGGGGACAGTGCTAGTCGTCGTAAAGTAATTGAAGACGCCGTATTGACGCAAGCTGGAGCACTTATGGAAACCGATGGCAATGCGTTTGTTGTTCTCATTTTGGGTCAATTTCCAAATTTGAATAACAAAGTCATTCAGAAATTTTTGTCCATGGGGAAAAATGGAGCTAAACTGGAGTTCATGTATCTGAAACAGATACTGACGGGATCTGGCAACAAATCTGACCTTGGTGAAGAAGCTGATCTTGTAAAAGAATTGCTTGATCGCTCAAAACTACGCATTGCCGACGATCCTGCTGTTCAAGAGCGTTTTGTTCGGCTATTATGTGAGTACGAACCCAATGGAGTGTTCCCATATCTGGAATCTCACGATAGCTACAAGGTCGAGGCATGCTTGAAACTGTGCAAAGAGTTTAACATTACCGATGCTGAAGCCTATTTACTCGAAAGAACAGGAGACGTGACGGGTGCATTGACATTGATTCTCCACAGTTTGGAACAGAAGCTTAAAATTTTGAAGCCAGCGTTACGAGGATACAATGCTACAACAAGCTCAACCCCCGACATGCTCGGCGGTGCAACATCATCAACCTTGACTAGACATCAGCAAAATGATAGCATTATCGAGAGTCTACAGGAGGGTAAAGATGCGCTGCAAACATTAGAAGTGGCGCTCGCTATGTGTCAACGAAATTCGCTCCGTAATCGTGACGATCAAGCAGAAAAGTTGTGGTTCACGTTACTGGATAAGCTGTTGCGTATTCAAAATGCAGTCAAGCGATCTGTGACTGCCAAAACAACAACACGTATCACAACAAGAAGTGGTGGCGGAGCTCAGACTGCGTTCCAAGTAGCGCTTAACGAGCTTATCCGGATTATTTTGGAACGTATGGCCTCATCGGTGTCTCTCAAGTCCATTTTGTTTAAAATTACCAACGAGCATGGGAAGGGTGAATTTGGGGATTTCCGACCTACCATTTTTGGCATGCTGGATACGTATAACTACGAGCAGAACATCTATCAAACTGCAAACGGTCTGATTAGCGCAGATTTGTACGAACAAGTAACGCTATTGAAGAGTGCTAAATCCAAAGCCTATGCACCACCGTCCAACACATGCAGTTACTGCAATGTTGTGCTTTCAAAACCTCCTTTTGGTATGGGGCACTCAGGGACATCAGGTGGGGAGAAGTGGAACGTGAATACATCTATGGTGATGGTGGTGTCTGGAAAGACGTTCCATGAATCGTGCGGGAAAGCGTGGCAGCAAGGCGTGGACACCAATACGACACGTCCAAAGCCTCTGTTAAATCGACAGCACAGTGCAATGAGCAATGCTAGTATGAGCGGAGATGCTGGCCAAGATGACGAAACTGGCAGTCGCCTCCAAAAGAGACAACCAAGTACCAGAAGATATCTAAACCGCCTCAGAGCATCTCGTAAATATGCTCGTCGCCCTGTTGCGCCTCATATTGTTCTTGAGAGTCTCATTCGGGAAGATACTGGCCGAAATAAGTATCTTAAGAGTTCTCGTGCAGTGTTTTCTTTGAGACCTGATCCGGAGCAAGCGAGCAGGATCAAGAAGCGCATTGGAACTCGCACGCCGGGCTCACTCACAGTGAATCCCATTCACAAAGGTGGCATATGAGCATAACGCAATACAGTGCATAAAAGATAATGCCAACACTATTCCTTCTTTCCGACGCGTAGCCAAGTGAACTGAGATGGCTCTGTAGCATGTCGGATGTACAAATGAAAACAAAGATCGATGAAGACAAAAGAATGACGAAAAGAAAGGGATGGAAAAGGTGCTCGTTTAAAGTGGAATGTACGACTGTTTGTCTTATATTGCGTGGTGAATTGTATATGAGTGTGTTGGTTTGCAGGTTACGTGAAGGCGACTCTACAGAGCCTTTTGTCGAGTGTGTTGGCTATTTTGGCGCATAAGCGATAAACTCGTAAGAAAATGAAAGCTGGAGGCTCCGGAGTGATATATGATGTTGGCTCGTGGCGGCTCGGAGATGATGGTTCAATCCATCGTCGTGGACGTCTGAAATATGCCAATGGAGACATATACGATGGTGAGTGGGTCAACGGCAAACGTCACGGCAAAGGAGTGCTCAAGTTTGCCAACGGAAGCAGTTATGTGGGCGAGTTCGAAGACAATTTCTTCCATCACTTTGGCCTGCTTACGATTTCCACAACTCAGCATCCGTTGACAAAGAAATGGATCCCAGGTGAAAAATATGAGGGCGAGTTTATGAAAGGCAAGAAACACGGCAAAGGAGTTGCAAAGGAGCGGAATGGAGATGTGTACGATGGTTGCTATGCGGACGGATATTACGAAGGCAAAGGCGTTTGTACATACGCAAATGGTGATGTTTACGATGGCGAGTGGAGTCACGGGAAATGGCATGGCAATGGGGAACTTCGGTTTCGAGATGGATCACGTTATGTCGGTGCATTCTATCAATCCAACTATCATGGATTTGGCCATTTTTTCTACGGGAGCGGGGGCAAAAATGGCTCCTACGTTGGTGACTTTGTTCAAGGCAAGCGACACGGCAAAGGCGTGCGTGTCTTCGGTGGGAAGGATGGAAAAACATACGAAGGTGCGTGGGAAGATAATGAACCACACGGAATTGGAGTGATTGAGTGTGCTTCCTATAAATTCGTTGGTCACTTTGCTCGCGGTAAAAAATGCGGCCATGGAGCAATGTCACTTGAAAATGGCGAGTCCTATGAAGGCAACTTTATGGACGGCTTCTTTCACGGACACGGCAAGTATATTTATAGTGATGGCGGTGTTTATGAAGGTACTTTTGTCAAATCCAAGCGACAAGGACGAGGCAAAAGAGTTTTTCGCAATAACGACTCATATGATGGCGAATGGATGGAAGACTTGATGCATGGTCAGGGCGTGCTGACACGCACAACATTAGTAAAGAACGGTAGTGCTATCCTTGTATATGATGGCGAGTTTTGCCAAGGTGTGCAGACAGGTAGAGCCGATATTTCATACACATTTATTCCAGCGAATGCAGAATCTCAATTTGAATGGAATAACGAGTATGAGTTCCCTCTGCACTCGGGCTTTTGGCATTGCGGACGGGGTGCGTCCACATATCACGGAGAGGTGCTGTGTGGCTATTTCCATGGCCAAGGCGTTCTACGATCTCCAGATGGAAAGAAATGGAGTGGCAAATGGGTGAATGGGAAGTTGAACGGTGTGGGAGAACAAATTTATTTGCCGCTGGAACTGGAGGGAATCTTGGCGCAGGAACGACAAGAACGACGAGCACACACAACAAAAGATGTTAATAAGAAGACGACTAAGTATCTAGGGTTGTATCGAATCGTAAAGTACGAAGGTGAGTTTGTCGACAATGTCCGCCACGGCAATGGACAAGTGCTTTACGAAGATGGGGATCGACTCTGTGGTCAATTTATTAATGGCTTTGCAGATGGATTGGTTAAGTACCGCTTTCACAATAGTACCAAAGAACGATTCGCAGAATATCGACAAGGAGAACGAAAGCGGTGGCTGACAGAGGAAGAGGAAGTGGTCATACGCATGGAAGAACAGCAACAGGAGGAGGTGACCCGAGTGACGGTGTCTTGTCGTCAAACTGTCATTCGTGCGCTCATAGCGTAAGAGTGTGCACACCAATTGATATAGTTCTAGTTATCAATCTATAGTTCTTCGTGAATCGTTGAGTCAATCTGACTATCAATAGAGTACTCCTGTTGCTGCTGGTCGCGTTGTACTTGAGCAATCTCGTCCTGGAGCATCGTTAATTGCTGTTCGGTACACGCGGCTGACGTAGAGAAATGTATAGAGTAAATGCACATTTCATTTTCTTCGACTGCTGTTACACGATTACTCTCCCCACACGTGATCGACACAATCACTTGACGATGTTGGCCGTTCGCACAAAGTTCGCCATGATCATAACGCTGGGTAGCGACGGACGTCATGTCATACACCGGTCTCCAGTTCTCCCACAATCCCAGTATAATTGGTCGAGGAGCCTCTGCTTCTTCGTCTTCGGCATCTCGATTCTCGGTGTTATCTGCAACACCAACTTTAGCGTAGCGTTCCGCATTCTTCCATGATGGGTAGGATGGTTCGGTCTGCGTGATGTTTTGAAACGGACAGAACACTATCACGTACTCACGTGGAATGATATTCGATGATCCGCCTTTCATCTCTTTTTCATTAACTGTGAAGTCAAAGCATTGCCCCACAAGTGGCGCAAACGCACGTTTCCAATGGGCATCTTCAAATGTCGCCTTCGCAGTTAGCCGTTTCTGCATAAACACTTGAAACTGCATGACCTGCGCTTGGTAATAGAGTTCTTCAAATGCCTGACGGTCTTCTGGTAATGGTGGCACACCAGCTGCTTGCAATTGCAGTTGTCTAGCTTGAAGTGCTCGTTGTATGGTAGTTGATAAGGACTGCAGTTGCTCCAAGTGATTGTGAAACGTGTTGATGATCGTGTCGGCTTGGATAAGGTAGCTTTCTCGAATACTGTGACCAATCTTCACATTCTCCAAGCGGCGGTAAAGTTTGGCGAGTTTTTCTTTGTAATATGCTGTACATGTATTTGGACAGTCAGACACTGAGGAAGCGGTCTTGATCATTTCGTCACTACCATCGCAGCAATCACAAACACCGTCCAAAACAAAGCCGGAATAGATGACTTGGCCTGATGTGCGACAATGAAATGATGGACCACGCAGCGCTTCATTTGCTTTGTTGATGAGCGTTGGTGCTTTCTTATTGTGAGATCCATCTCCTACAATCGCTGGAGCTAGCACATATGAGCACGCTGAAGTCTCAGGCTCATCACTGCCATCTTCATCACAGTCGCAATAATCATCGTTTAGCAGCACCGGGTCCAGTGAATCAGCGCAAAGCTCTCGCATCAACGTAGCAGTGGCTTTCTGCTCAGCCACGGTAGCCAAAATTGCGTTATCGTCCAGAAAATCCCAGTCGTCATCGTCGTCGTCGTCAGCATCTTCATCATCTTCCTCAGTAGAATGCACGTGTTGTGAGTGAGCAGAATGGTGAGAAAAAGAGGCTGCATGGACAAGCACAGTTGTGCCACAGAAAGGAGACGTATGCAACACGCAAAGCGACAGGAACAGCCCCCAAACGACGCATCGCATGCGGGAGCTGCTCCACCACGTGGCATGTGAGCATAACATGCCAACTATATAGATGGACTGACGCAGAAGAAAAATCACAATCTATTGGCTAAAATTCACTCACATGTATATATTTAGCCAATCAATATTTGTTTTAACTCCTGAATCGTTGAAACACAAGATGGCTACATTTAAGCGGGCTAACCACCTATCAGAGCTGCAAGGCATAGACGTTGGCGACTTGAAGCTTCGGAAGGAAGTTAGGGGCAGTATACAATTCTTTCGCGACGGTAGCATCGTCTTCTTCCCCCTCGGATGATGACGACCATTCCATCTGGAGTGTCGGATGGTGCATTGGCGGGTATTGCTCCCTGTCTTCGCCTTCATCTCTCTCTTCTTTATCCTCTCGCTTCTCTGGCTTTGCTCCACCGAATCCTGTCTTCGTTCGCGCGTATTCACTTGCGTGGAGTGCCACTCGCTTCTCCAACAATGTCCACCGATCGTCGTCGATGGCGGTAGTGTCTGCGGGCATGCGATCCATATGACTGTCATTATTGGCACAAGTGGTCATGTGACTGCCAAGGGACGAAACGACCGGATGCGGCGTTAGTACTGCAGCTTTTATCGCTACGGGGCGGGTGCTATTTGCCTTTTCAGGTTGAAGCGCTACCCCTTCAACAACATCAATGGGATTCTGAATCTTTCTGCTGCCTTCGACTTCATCTTTCACTTCCTCGTCCACTCGTGAGCGTTTAGGCATTCGCAACTCTCGTTCCAAGCCATTTGCTTCTTCTCTTTGCTGAATTCGCTTTGCTGGGAGGACCGTGCTGTGCGGAAGCTCTTCCCCGTCGCTCAGCTCTAACACTTCTTCTTCAGGCTGCCACGAGGCCTCGGAATCGCGAGTTCCCTCGTCAACCGCTTCGGGATGCAGCTCCATATGTGGTTCTTCATCAGCCACTGTTGATTGGCTGAGAGGGAAGAAATCTACTACCTCAATGGTATTCACCGTCTCTTCTTTTGTGTGTCTAGGCATTTGTGGCAGCATATACCCAGGCACGTGTAGGATGCGAATCATCACATGCCACATTTGGAAGACCATATCCACTGAGTAACCATACACTTTCGACACGGTCTCCATTCTACAATATGAAGAAAATACCGATAGAAAGAGACTTGGTTGCTTCTTTGGGTTCGCGCGGAAACACAACACTGACAGTCGTTGGCTTTGCTTTCAAATCTTAAGTGGATGTTGGGAGGTTTTATTCTCCTGGTCCCATAACCAAAATGCTAAAGCAATGAGACACGAACCCCAACTGCCGCACATGAAGCTCAGCTCCGCTTACTATGCTGGTGAATACCACGTCTCATCAATGAGAGACGCATGCAAGCAGGCAATAGTTTAGTTTGGAATTTGGTCAAGTTGCCGTTATATGTCATTTATGTGTTTTTAACTGTTCCAAGTGCCGTGGATCATGAACAGACACAATGATGTAGGAATTAATAAAGGAATGATGAGCAGCTCTGGTGGTAATGAGCGCAGCAGCAGTGAGAGTAGCGCCAGCGAGAGTGAGTCATACTATAGTGAAGCTAGTAGTAATAGCTATGGTAGTGATGACTCACTGCCTCTTGGGAAAATGACGGCTGCTCATCGGAAGAAACTGCGTCGATTACGTCGCATTTTCCTGAATCGTCCAACTATCAAACAAACCGGCCGAACAAAACGACACTCGCCATGTAAAACCCAGTTGAAGCACCAACGGACACCATTAACTTCACCACGTACGAGTAAATTGTCCCACCGCTCTGTTTTCTCATCCTCTTCTCCAGTCAGAAGATCCACCGAGCGGTTGGACGAACAAGAACTGGATGACATGTCAACCAATGACCGTCCCATGCGCCTGTCAATTGATCAACATATCCACGCACTCTGCGAACAAGTCCAGCGATTATCCAGCCAACGCGATGCCAGTTGCGTATTGTACTTTGGCGATATCTTTGTCTCTCTCATTATTGCTTGATTTTCATATTAGCTGTTGCTGTTCTTGAGTTCAGCTACAAATCAGATCCATACGATGTTGGAGCAGGCAATTGAGGAGCTTCAATTCCTCAAAAAGCAGGAAGAGCGCACGTTGCAAAGCCAAATCAAACTTATTCATGAGGTAAGTATATCCATATAAAGTAGGCGGGTAAATCAGCTGTACTAACGTCGACTTGAATTGTCTCTCTGAGAAATAGAGTTATGGCCTGCGATTGGAAATCTTTGAGCAGCAATATTTAGGTAAAGTTCAAGAGATTCGGCAGGAGATGCGCGCAGCGATTCAACATCAGAAAGAAAAGTGTGATCTCACTATCTTAGCTACTGCCAAGCAGCTACAGGAGCAGACCCAACTTGCTTTGCTGAAGGAACTGCCTACATCAGCAAAACAAGAGCTGGAGCTAGACGGCATTCAACTCTCACTACCATCTAATAAGGCTACTCAACAGATTTGTCTAAGCCCGTCATCTAATTGCGCCATTGGAAGAAAACACGAAGCGCCCCAGAAATACGTCATCCCAAGGGTTGAAGTGGAAAAGCAAGAAAACGATGCTGAATTATCTCCAGTAGCTAAGCAGAAGGCAAAATTACGAGCACTTGAGGCGAGATTGGCCATGTTTTCACGAGAGTCCATCCATCGAGCCGCTCGAGAGCAGCAACTGCATAACAACTATCACCAAAACAATCCAATTACTCCAAGTGATTCAAAACAAATGTTGCAATCAAGCTCGTTAGAAAGACAGCATTCCATCCAGGATCAAGATCCAAATGGCTGGCAGCCAACACCACTCTCTCCATTACGTAAGTATCGTTCGTACTGGAGAAAAGGTATTTCACTTGAGAAGAACGAACTTGAAGACCAAGAAGAAGTAGGAGAAGGAGTGAAACGAACTGTAACGAAAACAAAGGCTATTCAAGGTCTTAGTCGCCGATTTCTCCGTCCAGAAGAAGAAGCAGAGCTCCAAAAATTGCGAGATAGCATTGGATTAGCCAACGATTGGATGGCAAAACATCGTCGTTAGTAAAAAACACAATACGAGAATCCCATCTGTCTAAATAGTCTACAACAGAGAAACGAAACGTTCCTTGTCTACATGTTAATCATGGCCGATATGTTAGCCAGCGCTGCCTTGTGCTTGGCACGTTCAATAAGCATGACAACTGTCATTTTCTGAGTTTTGTCCACCTGTTCCCTGTCACTTTGCGGCGTATCAAATGAGAATGACACCTCGGCGTCCTGCTCGAGGAATTCGTCCTCAAAGTTATGAAAGAACTTGGCGGTCTGTTCATATTGCGTCTTGGCTTTCTTGCCATTGCCTTTGCCACTACTGATACTGCCGCTTTGTTCGATCGCACAGGATGCCAAAATCAGAAAATAGTCGAATTGGAAACTGGCCCGGAGCTCTTCGGTTTCTTCGTTCTCAATGGCCCATTCAATGTCTTCATGCAACGCCGAATGGATTGCGGGTACCAGCTGATACGGTAGGTTGACCATACGCTCATTGATAACTAAACCAACACGCTTGTTGTTGAGAATGGACTGGAAGTTGGATAGTTCACTTCCAGGGCACTTCTTGGTAATGTATTGCAGGATCTGTTGGATGCTCTTGGCCGACTGATGATGCTGCAAACTGAGTGCTGTGATGAATCCGTAGACATCTTCTTCTCCTTCGACACACACCATTGTGCCGGTCGTGACCTGATTGACAATCGCATCTGCTAGTCCCGACACATCGAATGGTTGTGTGGGTGGCAAGTACGCGAGCAGAAACTGCTTGACGCTGTGAAAATGCGCTTCACGCGGGTCTGAAAAAACAAACTCCACGTTGACCTGTTTGCTTTTGGTGTTTTTGCTATCACCACTGACGTCTTCCATCTCTTGGTCGGAATCATCATCATCGTCGTCATCGTCGTCATCGTCATCATCTTTCTGGGCGAAAGTGAGATCATCTTCACTATCACTGTCGCTGGAGGAATCATCATCGTCCTCCATCGCATCACCACCAGCACCACCTTCATTATAGCTCAAAGCTGAGGATCCATGCGGCTTCTCATCTGCTACCGATCGTTTCCCTGTAGCAGCGCGTCCTCGTTTATGCGGTGGCATCTTCTGTGAATCGGTTGAACAGCTTGTTGAGTTGAGAAATGGGGCTGTTCGTAGTGCTGATGGGCGCTCTGTTTGGTTGAATAGAGTAAATGTATTCTGTTTTATTTCAGCCAATCAAGATGTTTTGTATTTTAATAACCTTTATGATACGATAATATATTATAATTATATACTATAACAACCTAAAAATCCTATAATTTAATACTAATTGAAGCAACTAATAGTCGTCATGAACTTCATTCCACCGCCGTATCCATTTCCAGAGAAGTGGCCGCAGGTTTTTCAGAGGAAAGACGCGCAATGGCTGACTCCAAACACACAACTACCTTTAATTCATGTACACAACCCGTCAGTATCATCGCTGCCGACTTTGTTCCCAATGAGTAACAAAGGAACAATGATGCCACCCCCTCAAACACAGTACCATTGGCCGTCGAGGTCGACTACAGGGTCGTATCAAGAAAAGGCTAGCGATGGAGATAAAGGAAATGAAGAAAATGAAGACAGCGAGTATGAGTATGGTTTTGTGTTAAGTGATGAATGGCGGGGTCGCTTTCAGCAATCAAAGCACAGTCGACAACATCCTGGCCAGACATCAGGACGTACTCACCAGCTGAAGCAACAGCACCATAAGAGCAAAAAGAAGAAAACACAACGACAGCAGAAAAGCAACAATGCAACCACGATAACATCATATGAAAGCCGTCTCCAGCAAGAACTGCAAGCAGCAAAATCCCGAGAGTTGAAGCAGATGTGGCAGCGCCGACAGCATTACCAGCAGCAGAAGGATGGATCAGCAACAGGTACAGCGATCATGGCGATGGAGACACAGCTTAATATGCTCTTTGATAGGTTTTGTGATACTCACAATCCAGTTGTTTGGCCGGCCGTTTGAGGTGCTATACCCCAAGCCAACCCTGATTTACTCTTTGTCGTACTCTTTTTTACAGATAGGTTAAGGTTATCACGGTAAAAGTGGCCGCTTGCGAGTTCATGATTTAAGCAATATAAGACTTCTATATGCTATGATTTTCCTTGGAGTGTTGTAATTTGCACTAGCTTGTTAGTGTAGAGAGCAAGCTATGCATTGATTGTTTGGAAGAAACCCAAAGTAAACAAACAAGGATTGTCCTTGAGTTGTTGAATGGTACCTCATCTGATCTATTTTTTAACACGCAGTCTCTGAATCAATCAGACTAAAATACGTAGGTGGTTGGCAATCTAAAAAATCCGGTTAAATTTGCCTACAAACGTGGATTGAGGAGCAAAACGCTATGTATTTCAGGATCTCATATTCGAGTTCAGATGTTCGTTATGAGTTGTAATTAACGAGTAGCTGTGATTTGAAGGCAGCACTCTCAAGAATTTCCTAACATATTTTTGCCAAAGGGCATCGCATTTTCGCTCACTTATTTGCATTTAACAGAGGTAAATGTGGTCTCGTCTGGTAGTATAGCAATATATCTTTGAAGAATCACTATCTTTCACGGCGTTTTAGGTCGTGCTGGGGAATACCGGGATGTCCGAAAGGTGTTGATGGTTGACTTCAATTCAAATTGCATGTCTTCTGACTCAGTAGGTGATTGTGCTCATCACCATTTCGCAGACTTATGAAACAAAAGTGTAACCCTGGTTACACTCACGTACAGTCATTTGTCCATTACTGTGCTATGGTTACATTACTCCATTACAGTTTCTGAAAACGTGAGAGGGACAGCGCAACGGTGAAGCCACCGTATCGTGTATATCGGGATCAATCCGCTAAGAACTTGGACTTTATAGTTCCTACGAAGAAAAAGAAAACCTCTTGCTATCACTTGTGTAAACGCAGTCGCTTTCAGAATTCTATGAGCGTATGCAAAAAACTGATATACTGAATCTTGATTATTGTTTGTGTTACTGCTGTTATTGCATTCAGAACTTAAGCGATGGAATCCCCTCCTATATTAACATGTGCTTGCAGGGTTGCTCGCTGTCAAACCTGTTTAGCATGTAGTAGGTGTGGTTGCGGGCATGATGGATTTTCGCCGACTGAAAAAGCGAGCAGAAAACGTGGTCAGCGTGGTGTTAGCTTTGCCAATAACGCTTCCAAGAAGAAATATAAGCGAGATGCAAACAAGTACAAACCGGGACTCTTGTACGAATCGCCGCTGATTCCAAAAGTTTCTCCACGCACACGCATGAAAAATGGACAGTACACCATATTTTCGTCGTTCACGAGCTCGAATCCTGCTATTTCGACTCCTCAATGTGATAGTGTTGCAGACGTGCTGAGGATATTTGGTCTACATGATAAAGTCAACTACATATACTCTCACATGCCTTCTACCGATAAACGATCTGACCCGTCAGCATGGCAAAACAATGACGAAGCTTCGACAAAAGTTGTTAAAAACATCATTGGAGAAATAATTCAACGCGTGTGCACCTTGTTCTGCGGTAATTCGATGGAGGCCGGTGCTGCATTGTGGGATTATTTAGTGCGTGCAAACTTCAATCAGTCAAGTAGATTGGATATCTCTGGAAACACTCTTTTGAAGAACATTGTGGAATGCTATGTGATGGCACAAAAATCGTCGATAGAGAAGCGCGTGCTTCGAGCATGTATATCAAGTTATACACGTGAAGAGTTGAAGGAACTCAGTAATGAAGTGCCAGGATTTTCACTATCATGTGGCAGTTTTGCTGTAGCGCGTCAGGATTTGAGCGCACTAAAAGAGGGCCGTCTTATCAAAAAAACTAACCGAAGCATCCAGCGGTTTGACACAAGAGCCGTTGAGTATGCTGTTGCCTATATTCTCTCACCTGATAATGTCTCTTTCTTGTCATGGGGAACAAAACGGCTTCAAGTGGATGGGAAGACAGAACTATTTCCTGCATTGATTCGACGCCGATCCAGAACGCACATATACAAAACGTACATTGTGACGGTAACTACAAAAGTTCCTAGCGATGAGCCTCTTTCCCGCGCGACATTTTTTCGCATTATGTCGACAATTACAGCAGGCGATGCAAAGCTGCGAAAAGGGATAGACTATGTGGTTGGCCTTTTGGTGAACGACCCGTTCGAACTATTGAAACAAATGTTACTCAGTCTGAATATCAATGACGAGCGCATGATTGCAGATATGGAAATCTACCGGGCGTATTTGAAGTATGGATTTGACTCGAAAGTGAAAAATACATCCAAAATGTCATGTCTACTTCATCAGATCGATTATGGACTCGATTCCAACGTCCCAGTAAGCAGCGGTAAAGCAGGAGAATTTTGCAGTGATTGCAAAAGTACTTTCTACTTCTATGATCGAGTCAAGGCACTTTTGGATTTGAATAACGCACCAATGTCCGCAATCAAGATTGTAGATGACTGCAGTGAGAAAGCAAAAATATTTTTTGGTCATCGCCTCCGTGTCATCAACCAGCAATTGGCGATTGCGAAGTTGATAGAAGACATGCGCATGCGGTGCATAGAAAACAGTTGCTTCAATGAAGCGTTAGTTATATTGGATTTCAAGATGAAACTGGAACCCATGTACTTCCGTGAAAAAACCGTTGATCATTATGGGAAACGGGGAATAAGCTGGCACGGTGCATTGATACAATACTTTGATGATGGTAATGACACCAACCAGCCATCCGCATTGATCAGTCAGAAAATGTATTTTGATCACATTTCGAAAGAAGACAGCAAACAAGACCGTGAGTCGGCTATTTCTATGATTGAAGCTGTGCTGATCCGACTCCGAAAAGATCTACCCGGTATCAAGAAGATCGTTCTACAGTCTGATAATGCTTCTTGCT
>BCKE01000039.1:0-21807 GCA_001600495.1 Pilasporangium apinafurcum
TTGGAGCACCCAGACCACCTGGAAAGGGGTGCAACCGGTCTGGGGCTCTAAGAGTGTATTCGTAAGTTATAGATTAATATAACTTCCGTGCACACAGCTAGCACACTCACGTTGTGTACCCCTTTTCTTTGGTTCTTTTATCCGCAGTAATGCGATATATGACCCTGTGACGTCGAAAGACGTGATCCACAAGAAGAAGGTAGGGGCTTTGTCTTATTATTTCGTCGGCCCAGACAAGAGAGGCCCTATACGTGTACTCAATATGCAAGGTCAATCTAGTCGCACAGTCGTCTATACGCTGGAGACCAATGCCCGTACGGATACTTCAACGTACGAGGCCAATGAAGCTATTAATAGACAAACAATTCCTTTTATATATGAAATGTAAAGTGGTCCTAACTTACTTGGACCACTAGACAACTAATGATAGCACTCAACACAGATAATACGAAAGTCAGAGTTGGGACTGAACCTTTCCCCTGACGCACTTCTTTCGGGAAATATCTTCCCAAGCACACACTATGCAAGGACCAAGTATTTCCTGTATATTTATCGGTCCAACAAATGCAAACCTGGAAGACGTGGGTTTTCTCAAGGCGCATATATTGCCAGGAAAATTGAGAACTCTGAGTAAGTTTAAACATGCAACTACTGATCCTAATTCTGACGATCCAATAATCTGACGAGATTCTGACGTGATGACGTCATAGAGCCGCATCACTGATATGAGCCCGCTGCCTGGTACTGGTACCATAACGATACCAACACCAAAAAAAACTGTTTTATACTATTTAAACTGTAGAAGGTAACACACTATTTTAAGTCACCTTCTATTCTAGTTTATTTGAGTTGTTTCGCCACATACGTGATCCTCAAGTTGTTATCAAGAAGAGAGATAGACCTGCTGGATCGAAAACAAATCCATCAAGAGAGAGAAGCAGCTTTTGAATATGTTGAGGGGAGAAAGTGTAGAAAGTGTGGTCAAGCAGGACATAATTCGCGCACTTGCAATAAGCAATAACAATCTTTGCAAGTATACTGAAAGTTGATCAGAGGACAACAAGTCCATTTGTGCATGAACTTCCTCAAGCACTTTTTTTCTTGGTGTCAATTGGTCATTGATTGGCTTGTAAAAGTTTCTGATTGGCTGCGCTAGATGGAGATTTATTTGATTGGAGGAATTTTTTTGGAATGCTTGTTCCAAAATGTTTTAGGGTGTGGAAATATAATTTTTCTATTTTTATTTTCTCTTCTTTTTGGTTCTTTTTCTCATTTTAGCAGCTCACTTGTTTGGATTCCCAGAGCGATATTGTAAGGAGCTTAGTTGGTTAGGAGGTAAATTGAAAAGTGAGATTATTGGTTTAGCTTGCACTACTCTCTTTCTTTCTAACCATTCATTTTCTAATGGCCTAAAAACCAGCCATTCTTACACATAAACATGTAATGATTACCTCGTAATGACGCTTTCGTAAATATAGTAATTACACTTTCGTAAAATTAGTAATTATGCTTGCGTAAATGAAATAATCATAACGATATCAGATATGTAGTTTAATATGCAAAAATGTGAACTTGGAGGGATTCGAAGCAGGGACATTGAGCATAGAATACCAATCACTAACTAGCTGAGCTAGAAGTAGTCCACGTCCACGCGAATCCCGACCGATGGGAGATATTCCCTCAAGTAGACCACCAAGCCTTTATCGGTGACGCCATTCGCCACTGGGAAGTCGCGTTGGCTCGACTCGCTTCCGAACTGGTCCCACGCCTTGGCCAAGACGACCTTGCTTGGCTTCTGCAGCAACTCCATTGCCATCTCGACGGCATGCCCGGTGCAATCCTTTCCCTCACTAGCCGCCATGAGCCGGATGACCTTCAAGTCACGCTTGGTATATTGGTCGAAGGTGATGCACTGCCCTTCGTACTTCGCCTTCCACGTGTCTACCCAATCGCACATGTCGCTGTTGCCGTCCATGCGGAGTGTCATCTCTGGTTCCCATGTCGGACGCCCCTTAACCCAGACGACCAAGTACTCACGATCATTCTCTTCACCTCGGCGCTGCACGATCGAGCGGACTTCGTACTTCTTTGTTCCGTCAGGGAACTCTTCTAGAAGTCGGGGACGCTTTGGTCGGCTGAACTCCGGCACGGAGGATGGAGGTTGAGGTCGCAACTGATACCGCGGCTCCACCACCTCCACTACTTCGACACCCGAGTCACTGGAATTGTTGCTACCACCGCCGTCATCATTGTCACCGCTCCCGTCACCGCTACCGTCGCCGCTCCCGTCACCATCGTCGTCATCGATCCCCTTATCGTCGTCGCTGCCGCTCCCGTCACCATCGTCGTCACCGCTCTCGTCAGCGTTTTTGTCATCGTTGTCGTCACCGCTGCCGTCCGCGGCGTCAGCATCGCACCCAGGCGGAGAAGGTTCCTCCACCAACGCTGGTTCTCCACCCTCTATCCCTCCCGCAGGTGGGACCCCCGAGTGTGGCATGACCCCAACGTCGACCGTTTCTCCCTCACCCCCGTTGACGTGCTCTTCGACCCCAGACGGCATCATCGCCAAGCTAATCCGATAATGATCCCGCTGAACCTACAACACAAGACACAAGGTTATATTACCAACGATAGGTAAGTTGCCGATATATTACGTAATTTATGTCTTGGTCACGGCGGGGATTGAGCCCGCGACCTCCAGATTGGAATCTGGCCGCTCTACCGACAGAGCTACATGACCCTCTGGGTCATACCCAAGTTATTAAATACTTATGCAAGACCATTAGAACACCACAACTACACTCTATATTTATTATTTAAGTAGCGTTTTCATGTTCTAGCTAGGCGGATTGAGAAGTCAACTCAGTCTAATTTTAGTAATATAGACAACTTTCAACTGAGCTAGAAGTAGTATTTTAGTACGATCCTTACAGATATCGTTTGTGATTACGTAGCTGGAGTTTACTTTCGGCTTTGAATGGACACTAGTCACATTTGAATGTTGCTATCAAAGCCGCTTCAGTTTCGTTCTCCCTCCACTTGATGCCTTTACAACCAATGTGAAAATGTAGTCGATAATTGAGCGTATCATACGCGGATCCACAATGAATGAGATCACCACGAAAGACCACACATTGGCCTGGATTCAGTGTTGTCTCGGTTTGCTTCGTCTTCTCCACAACGCGAAAACATTTGGGAAACACGATAAGTCTTGTATCAGGCATAAGTGAAATAATTGCTCCAGCCATGATTGTCCCAGTTTTCGTGAGAGCTTCATTCACATCGTAGGTCGTATAGTCCGCATGTGGTCCTTGCATACTGCCTGTAACAGGACACTGTTACACATCACTTAGTTACAACTTACAGCCGCACTTAAGTGAGCGTCTAATGCCACATGACTTAATGTCACAAGTCTGTGGGTAAATACGTAACTAAGAAGGTTACACGAATGTAACGAAATGTTACTCGAACGCAGAGTTACACATATGACAGAACCTTGTCATYAGAAATATTCAAGAGTACACGTCATGCTTTTATAAGGATTTCATTGGTAGTTASTTAGCGAATAAGATGTGAGTATTAGRAGGTTAGCTGCAGAACTTTGCGGARTTTCTCTCCGCCAATAATTCATTAAATTCACTTTGCATTTTTCCAGCAAATACACAAGCGTCTTATTCAAGTAGAGAGCTCCAGTCTCATTGAGTCTGGGTTTTCTTAAGTCTTCCTCTATCGCTATTGTGTGTGTAACTGATCCAGTTACAAGTTACGTGGAAGTCTCCAGGAAATGCATAGCGTCGTTGTGGCGCAAAAGAAGACAAAACGCCAAAAGAATCGTGCTCACTCCAGTGGAATAAGATGCAACTTCATGGAAGGAGACTTTGTGCTCTGGTCTCGAATTGACCCGAGATTGAGCGATACAAAACTCATGGTACGCTGGGTCGGTCCATTCATGGTAACTGATGTAAAGGAGCATAGCTATGAGATACAGCATCTTCTCACGCACGAGAAGTACGATGTGCACGGCTCACGCCTAAAGAAATACGCAGATGCTGCGTTTGGTGTGACTGAAGAACTACGGGAACATATATCACTACAAGGTATGGTTTTCGGTGTACGTGGCGTTAATGGACTGCGATACAATGACGCTGCGGGTGCATGGGAGCTTCTCGTATCATGGATTGGATTTGAAGACCATGAGACATCGTGGGAACCTCTCATGACAATGAGAATGGATGTCCCGCGTCTGGTCAAGGAGTATTTGGAAAATAACAGCAACCTGTCTGAGGTACAGAGGCTGATGGCCACCGGACTTTGATGTGCTGGTAGCTACCATTAGTGAGGGGAATGTAGCATATCCATAATCATTGGTAGCACCAGAATAGGCAAATGAGGACAAGATACGAGGACGAGGATAAGAACAGAGGACAAGGAGAAAGGCTCTAGGTAAACAAGATAGTTTTACTTGCATGTATAGAGACCGTAACACTCACTAATCAATTTGCTTAAAAGGCCTAACATACCACAGAGGGAAAATAGTCAGAAATACATAGTTGCATATAAATACATGTGTAAAGGAAGAAAGTAGAAAGATGATCGCAATCAGATTAGGAAAACATGCATTGAAAGGAAGGTTAGATGTAGTGGTAGCGAACTAAGTCCTCCATCTAATTCACTTTTCATTTTGCCAACAACTCACCACTTCCTCCTCAAGTTCCACGACCGTCTAAGTTTTCAAGTTTCGAATTTAGACCAATCAATTTCTATTAATCAACTTTTCGACCAATCATTGTGCTTTATAGTTACACATGGTATAACTATGAACCGCGATGATAACGTGTCCAAGAACATCTTACGTCTGACTCAACTACAACTCCAAGGTGAACTTCGATCCCTAAAGTTTTGTAGAGCTAGAACTTAAGAGCACAAAAAAGAGAGACTGTGTTTATTAGTGCATTTATCATAAGGTGGCTGGTAGATAGTTCGATCCTTACTTCATGACTGAGGATCTCGAACATTATTATCCTTCGGGTCCAAAGGGTGACATTCTCGTTGCCCTATGTAATAATCAATATTGTTGCGTCTCTCTGACGTAGCCGAAAGGTCACTCGCGCTCCCGATACGAATGTTGCCATAGACATTTGTGCCCACTTACCTTCCTCCTTCACCACGAAGGTCGAATAGAATGCAACGAAGGGTTCCCAAAGCACGAGCAGCAGCCACAACCACCATTAAGAGCAGTCAACGTGCAAATCCTCGTACAGAAGAGCGGGAACGTCAAATAGTGGTTCTACTTATCTCGCAAATTTATGCTCGTGCTGAAGCTGCACGTCGGACTCAAAAGAAGAAGAAGCGAGAGAATTCGCTCGATCACGAAGAAAATGAAGATGATGAAGAAGACGATGCACCACTCTCGTTGATTGAGCTCATCCAGGCGTCTTACGGCGTCTTTGAGCAGTATGGTATTGGTCCACCAGAAGACGCAGTCTATCATCGATACTTGCTATCGCTTTCGATTGATCCTGAGCGTGATTGGCGCAAGAAAATCCGTCATTTCGACTTGAGGCGGCGGCCGATGATTGATCGCTTGCGATTTACGAGTGGACCGATGACTGAGACAAAGGCTTCGATTTCTCACGATTCACGTATAAATCCATCTTCGCGTTCTAGTGACACTTACCACCATGCAAAAGACGCAAAAATGAGGCTGGTATCTGCACCGTCAAGGCAATCTGCTCTTGGTGCCAATGCCGTTCGCTGTCGGCCAAATCTGCTACAAAATCAATACGACCACTTTAGTGATATGCTTGTCTATCCGATGGAAGAAGAAAAACAGCAGGACGAAGCAAACAGTGGCGATGACGACGAAAATGAGATTACGGCGTCGGAAGTTGGAAGAGTGGCTGCATTTGTGGCAGCAAAGTCCGATATCGTTCGTGGAGCAACCAGTCCTGCATCCTCAATTACCAGGACGCCAACTCGAAGGAAGCAGCACAGTCGTCCATCATCGCTGACGACTCCTGTTAAGCGAATGCTTCAAAAATATTCACCAGGACAGATTTCTCGCGGTGAGACAACTCAGGAGTTGACATTGATGAATGTGGATACAACGGAGCGCGACGACGATGAAGAGCGACGGACAGACAGAACAAAGGCAATGGTAGCAGTTGGAGTGGACGCAAGTGACAATGAAGCTGATGTAACTCGGAGTGAACACGCCTTTTTTCATGGAGCAAAGACAAAAGTAGCAGCGTTCCAGCTCTTGGTATCGGCGTTTGAAGGGTGGAAAGCTCTTCACGAAATAAAGAAACTCAGACAGAAGCGCAAACGTCATAAATTGACTACGAATAGAAGCACATTTCCTCCCATCTGTACACACACGCTTTTCCACTGGGTAGCCGTGACTCTTCCTCAACAACACGAGTTCAGCACGGAGTGCCATGCCATGCCGACATTCGTACTGCGAAGAATTTCTACGTTACCGACAGCGAACCTCGCCACACTGCGACAATTTACTCATCAATTTCTATTGTGGTGTATGCGTCGCATCTTTTGTGAATGGAAATGTGATACTGCAATATTAAAACGCTTTCGAATGAAAGTACAAGCTAAACAGCGGCAACAAACATTGGAAATCGCGTTTAGGTGCCTGCAGCAGTGGCGATTCTTTACGGAATGGCATAAATGTTTACATGATCGACGCAGATGGATCACACAGCGAAGTAATAGAAAACTCATGCGTGACTATCTGTGGAAATGGCGACAGGCGTATACATCGCATAGGCAAATCCTCTGGGTAGCTCAAATGTATGCGAATAAGACCCTGAAAAGAATATTTTATGAATGGAAAATTGTTATACAAGTACAACAACGCAATGAGCATCAATACGTGCGATTTGCAATGAAACGAGCGCTAAGAATATGGAGAAAGTATCTCATCAGCCGAGAAAATGGCTTGGTACTCCATAACCTGGCTAAGAAGCAGCATCGATCGATTCAACTTCGACGTTGTTGGCAGCACCTGAGGACATATACGGTTAAACGACGAGCCATGATGAGTCTTCTGGTTGGAATGCAACAGAAAACCGATCGACGCTTAAAACAAATGGTGTTTACCAACTGGAAAGCGGTAAACGAAACCAGCCAAGCACTACAGGAGCGAAGCCAACGGTTAATACAACGTCGAGGAAAGCGCCAACTCTATGAGTGTTGCACTCTCTGGTCAGATTGGACCGAGCGGAAGCGATCATGGACAGTAATTATGATGAACTTCACAATACGATCCAAGAGTGCACTGCTAAAAAAAATTTTTTGCCTGTGGAAGATGCATTTTCAAGACCGTCTCGTATTGAATGCTGAGAAGGCGGTGCTTCTAAAGAAGCTAGCGCAAAGGCGAATCTGGAAAACGTGGCGACGCCAAGTTCAAGTTTGTATCGTGATGCGTGTCATGTTGTCCCAGCATAATTGCCATCAACGTGCATGCACTTTTACAGCGTGGTGTAAGTTTGTGCAAACTCGGCAGATCTGGGCCAACTTGGTGGGAATTCACCATGGTCGTCGGGAACTGCGCTGGAAGCGAGCGTGCTGGCAAGCGTTGATAGAAAATGCGAATTTGCAATGGGTAAAACTAGACGCAGCCGAAAGATATCGGGAACAGAATCGTCGTCGATTGGTGCAACGCTACCTTGTCAAGTGGAAATGGTTGATAGGCCGAGCAAGAAACTACCAGCGCCTTGGTCAACAGGTGAAAACACTCGTCCGAAGGCAGCATTTGCTCCGAAGTTGCTGGGCGGTGTGGAGACGAGCCTTGTGGCTAAATCGTACAGCTCAATTAGCTGATCGACAACTGAATGCCTATTATCAGCGGCACATGTTTCGTTTGTGGAAGCACTTTTGGCAGGCCAAGCAACACCGTAGAACTCGACTGATGGATATTGTGATACAAATGGGTCAGAGCACACTCCGAAGCTGCCTCATGCAGTGGAATCGACAAATTTGTGCCAAGAAACAAGTTCGAAGTCGGTTTAAACGCCTCCATGATATGTCCAATCGCTATCGACGTCAACACGCATGGATGAGCTGGCGAAGGGCGTATGCGGATGCGCTGTATCGGCTTAAGCAGATGACAAG
Organism: Pilasporangium apinafurcum; assembly: GCA_001600495.1. NCBI lineage: Eukaryota > Oomycota > Peronosporomycetes > Pythiales > Pythiaceae > Pilasporangium > Pilasporangium apinafurcum. The sequence goes on from BCKE01000039.1 coordinate 8,128, forward strand.
TGTGATGGACAAATGGCAGAACCAGCGAGTGCGGAACAGTTTCCAGCGTTGGAAAATGTGCTGGAGAGTTAGAAGGCAGCATCGCAAATTACTCCAAAGCATGCTCTCAGTATGCAAAGAACGCAGGCTGGAAGAATATTTCAATGCCTGGCGTCGCATGTGGCAACGCTCTAATGATCTGAAGATTGGTACGCATGTAGCCAGCCAAAAGTTGCAACAGTGGAAACTGCAACGAGTTTTAAACCACTGGAAGATAGTACATCGCCAAACGCAAACGAGCTGTATGGTGATCGGCAAAGCAATTGCGTATTGGCGCGTCACATTCCTAGAAACCCAGTTTCGAAGGTGGCATGCAATTGCAGTCGCTAGAAAACGCCGAAAACTGTTGACGCTCATGGCAAACGCGCATTATATACACTGCTTACGTAGGAGAACTATAAGCAATTGGAGTTGTTGGAGTCAACGGCAACTGGCTATGAATATTAAAGTGAAGCTTACTTTGAAGCGTATCCGAGCTATGCGAATGACCCGGACTCTACGGTGGTTGCAACAGTACTCTCAGAAAATGAAACGATTACAATCCATTCATAAATTCGCTGTATTATTGCGAGGATGCGGGACTCTAACAACGTGCTTGTCTCATTGGAAGCAGTTTATCGTTGCCAAGCATAGCTATGAGAAAGAATTAACCAAGAATATTCACTGTATGTCCAGGTACAGAGTCGAGAGGGCAATTGAACGGTGGCGACAGCATGTTCGCACACGCAAATTGATTAAGTCAACTTTATTTAGTGCAGCACAACGCTCAAAAAGCACACTCACCAAGCAGATCTTTGCAAACTGGAAAATGTATGCATCCCATCGACGCGTGTACCATGCACTTAAGAAGAAAGCGATCGTGTTTCAGGTGTTTTGCCTCTTGCCACAATATTTTCGTGCATGGAAACGTGTTGTTTCCGCAAGAAAACTCCAGAGGGCCAAGTTATTACGTGCAAGAGCGATGTGGTGCCGCCAACATCAATGGAAGGTGTTTCAACGCTGGTTATTATTCACTAAGCGCACGCGGCAAATGAAATTCGCAATGTTGCGATGGCAAAAGCAGACGGTCTTGACGTACTTTGCGCAGTGGAAGCAGTACAAAATGAACCGCAGACGAAGAGAACGGTATAATGAACTAGCACGAAGATGCCACCATCAACGAATTCTTTATCAAGTGATTCGTTCTTGGCGTCAAAACTCGAGGCACTGTCGTTTATTACGCTACTTTACCGGGTTATGGCGCGCGCAAACGACACGTGCCTGCTTTGATGCTTGGCAAAAATTCGTAGTTACTCACCAATTAGCGAGGAATTTACTAGTAAGATGGCAAAATTCGCTCTTACTTCGCGTATTTAACGCGTGGAAGGATCGGATTGGTCATGAACAGACTCAAATTCTTGCTATTCAGCAGCGATTTATCCGAATATGGCAAAGTGATTTCGTGGCGACGTGCTGGACACGATGGCGATTATACTGTTATCAACAAATAACCGTCAAGCATCGACTACAACGACGTCATGAGCGCGTAGCGCACAAGATACTATCGAGTTGGCGTATTCACAGCATTGTGAGGAAGCACGAGCATGCGGTTCGACTGGCAGTAGAGAATCGAACAATTATGTGGCTGCAGCAGCGGTATTGGGGAAAATGGAGACGGAAGCTGTACGTAGCCACGCGAGTGAGGGTCATGCGAATAAACCTCATCTGGAAACGATCAATAAGCGATCAGCACCATGTCTTTAGATGGTGGAAGGCATATACACTACGTGCGATATCGATTCGTAGTTTTATAAACACACGTAATTTAAAACTGATGCAGTGGGTGTTCATGCATGGATGGCGTGGATATACCACGCAGAAGCACCGGGATAAACTTCTCATGCAGCAATTGATGCGCATCCACTCCAGTTTTGTCAGCAATTGGTTGACAATGCAAATCCGAGAACGTATGAGAGTTTTATCAATATGTGAAGACAAACGAAGAACTTATCAAAGAAAGCTCTTGGCCATGGTATGGAGAGTGTGGAGGTCATTCCACCAGCGAAAAATGGAGCAACACATGGTCGTCCGTCGATTACAGCACCAGTGGTGTAGTTCTAGTACCTCCATAAACACTCTCATTTTTCTCCAGCTCAGTGTAACGAGGTGGAAGAATGTTCACTTAGCCAAGTATTTTGATTGTTGGGCTGTGGCTACTCAATATATGTATCGAGCGCGCCATACTTCGGTTCAAGCATTGGAATTCTGGCAAATGAATGCGTTGAAGCGCAATTTCTACACTTGGAAGAGCTTTTACACCGAAAAGAAACAGCAGAAAGCACTCAATGCTCAGTATAGAGACAAGAAGCTTAGGCGATTCTGGCGAAGATGGCGGATATACCTCGATTTCGCTGCCCGAAAGGAAATGATTAGCCTACAAGCAAGTCGATTTTATTTTCACTCCAAATGTGCATCAGCTTTTACTTGGTGGCGGCGGGGCGCGACGCATCAACAACATTATCGTCGGCTGATCTTCAATCAGTACCAACAGACCTGTATAAGGCTGCTTGGCATCATTTTGAAGGCGTGGAGGCAGTTTACAGCGCACTCGCGTACCAAAGCCATGCAACACACGCTTGCACGAGTGGTGCATGAGGAGAAATTACTGAGAAATTGCATGGAATCGTGGAAAGAGAAGATCAAGCTAGTTCACCACCACCGAAAACTTCTGCAGGAGTGTACAGAGCGGCTCCAGATCCTCACACTCTGCTCCTGTTTCCGTGCGTGGCGAGCGTGGAGTACGCAATACCGCAAACTCTCGAGTATTTTGGCTATTTTGTCATGCAAATGCGATCAGAAGACTGCTCTTTCGATATTCTGTGCGTGGAAGCACTTCGTTCAGATGAAATGCCGGCTTGAACGGGAGGCAGCGGCATTTGAGCATATCAAGGCTTTGCAAAAAGGAGTCAATGCACTCCGTCGGGTGGTTCAAACACGAAAAGCATACACCACCAATTTGGGAAAAGCGATGAAATTTATCCTGTTGATGCAAAACCAGCGACTCGCTTGGATGTTTCTGCGATGGCAGCAATTTACAAACTGGTCGAGGAAAAAGCGCGAAGTTACTCTGTATTATCTGCAAAACAAACTGCTACCAACGTACTGGCGGCGTTGGGTGACTGTTGTTCGGGCTAAACGACATGTCAGCAAACGACTCAAGCATGCAGCAATTATGTGGACGAATGCTATCCTGCGAAAAGCCTGGAATGCATTGTATGTGCACTACGAAGTGTCTAAACGAAAACAGCGCTTGTTGAGTGAAGCTGAATTGCACTATTTGGCTTTTGCGCTGCGCTCTGCAATCAGAAAATGGCTAGGAACGACAAAATCATCACAAAAACTTAAGCGGATTGGTCGAAAGATGCTGACTCGATGGCGTTTGCAGACCACATATCGCTGTTTCGTAACCTGGCACGAAGACGCCGTTCGTAAAAAGAGAATACGCACATGTGTTGCGTTCGTTCTAGCAAATGCAGGCCAGCAGAGGATGGTTCGCGCGTGGTTTACCTGGCGAAAGATGTTTTTAATCTATAGATCAGGTAGGCGCAAGTGCTTAGAACGCATGTGGATTGCGTGGAAAGACTTCCACACAAGAAATTCTGCGTTAGGTAATCTACAAGCTGCGATTGAAACAACGTTTTTGAAAAGCACACAAAAACAGCTTTTCCAGCGCTGGAAAGATTTTGTGGTGCAATGCAAGATCCGCATAGCTATGATGCTGATGTCGTCGAGTTTTGCCCACACGCAACTCGTCAAGCGAAGTTTTGATAACTGGCGGAAATTTACGACAAAAACTGTCATTGCCAAACACAGGATGCGAAATGTGATCGCTCATATGCAATTACGTTGGCAATTTAAGATGTTTCGATGTTTACACGCACACACTATCGCACAAAAACGCAAACGATCCAGTATGGCGCGCGTCACAACCTATTACAGCGATAAACTTCGCGCCAAATTCATTTCTAAGTGGCGAGAACATGTGCAAGTAATGCAATCGCAACGCCAGAAATTGGCACATTATCTAAACTTGTTACAGCATTCTCTCCAGCGAAAGAGCTTCCATGGATGGCAGGCGTTCACAACACATCGACGTATACTGAAGACCAAACTAGTAGCAGTGTTTACTCAGCGCGCAAAACTCTGCTCAGAATTAGTGATGAGTGCATGGAAGGTATTCACAGCGCAATCTCAAAATAAACGCAAAGCAAGTGTGCTTTATGGAGTGCATCTCTCTCGTCGTTGTGTGGGTCAATGGCGAAAGTATGTGGTGCTCCATAAAGTTGAGAAATTGATGGGAATGAGTCACCAGCGCCATCAGGAAAAATATTTTCTAGCCTGGCGTAAACATATCGCGATGAGACATAGCATTCATGCTTTTAAAGCTAAAAGAGAGCGACAATATACATTTACACAGCTCCTTTACTGCTTTCACGGATGGAAGAACTGGACTCAGCTGCATGTGCGCTGCCGGCAGATTCTCGGCAGTGCTGCCATGGGGAGCCATCTCCGTTTCCGGTTCTTACTCTGGAAGCAGTTTGCCACACAACGCCAGCGACTGAAGAAATTGGCGCATGCAGTGTTTTCTCCTATTAACATCAGCCAGCAGTGCATAATGACTATGGACAGCGGCAGGAATCAAAACGAAGCAATAATTACAACTGGTGATTCATCAAACAGTGACTTACGCGACGATAGCAACGAAGAAGCTCGAATAGCATTTACTGCACACGAGCTGGCCAAGAAAGCACGATTTATGCAACGATTTGTTATCGATTGGGACGATTTGGGAGAGGTATGGCATCGATGGCGGCAAATCTTCCACGCCACGCTCTTCTATCGCATGCGGAAGCTTTATATTTGTTTCACAAAATGGCAGAAATGGAGTTTGAAGCAGCGGCAAATACGCTGGATCGTTGAGAAAATGAAAGCACATCGTCAAATCACATCTGTTCACTGTGTGTTTAAAGCCTGGAAGGAACTTGTGCGGTGTGTTAAGCAACTGCAGCGTCAACGGCTTCGTGAACGAGAACTGTGGACAATCGTTAACACGGAAATGCTTCGTAAGGAACGAAAATGCCTTAAGCATCACTGGCAATTCTGGAAAAATTATGTTGAGGAAAAACGCCATTTGGAGGCAAGCTTAATGCTCTACAGGAATGCTCGCTTGGTGACTAAGTACTGGTTATTCTGGCAGCATGATTTCATGCGCATCATCCGTGAAGAACAGAGAGCTACTGCGCTATTACATAGCAAGATGACACGATTTAGAATGCATAGGGTAGTCAAGCGACTGAAAGCCAACCAGCAGTGGCACAAACGTGTCCGATTGGTACTCGAGTACTTTAAGAACAAACAGTTTGATTCTATGCTTCCAGTTATCCTGAATAAATGGAAACTCATGGTCCGACGTAGGCAGCAGATAGAGAGAAATGGAGCCAAACGGTTGAAGCAACAATTGCTGTTGGTATGGTTTGCATGGAAAAAGTGGGTTAGACGACAAAGAGGTTTAAGGCGACAAACACTGATAATCATAACCACACGGGAAGAATTGCAACGAGAAGCGAGTTGGCGACGATGGTGCACGTATGTAAAGCATCGTCATGCACAAGACGAGCTGATGCATCAAGCAACGCTACATTTTGTACGCAGTTGTGTGCGTAAGCGGTGGCTGCGACGAATTCGACATCGTCAGGCACTACTCTTTAGATCGGAATCCGTGATAATCCAGCTACAAACCAAGCAACTGCAACGTTCCATCCGTAAATGGAAGACATTTAGTCATGACCACCGTTTGAAACGCGCTTATCGACGCTGTGTGCTACGTAAGCATTTATCAACGTGGTATTGGAACGTCAAATACGCTATTGCTCATCGATTTGAGGAATTTTTGCTGCGTGCTCGCGTGAAAAAGATGCTGCAAAGCTGGCGATCGTTCACAAAGAAGCATTTCTACTGGCGGAAACTTTGTATCTCGATGCAGAACAAGCAAGACATTCGTCGTATTCGTCGTGCATGGCACTGTTGGCGAGTTTTTCAGCACAAATATTACCAGCGTAGATTAGCTTTACGCCATTTCAAGGATTCGCTTACTCATAGAGTCTGGATGAAGTGGTGCAGCGCCATTGAATCGCTTCAGTTGGTACGAGAAGAGCATTTTCATCGCGCCGAATGCCACTACAATCAGCATTTGCGCCGTAACACGTGGCGAATATGGCAGATCCGTATCGAATACCAACAGAAGAAGCGCTGTGTGGTGCTTTCATGTGTAGTCAAGATGTTGTCGCAGTTCCAATTACGAGTTTTGCAGGTAATCTGGCGGAACTGGATGAGCTTTGTCAATCTTCAGAAAAAAGCAAAAGTTTTAACTTTTAAACACGAACGAAGTATGCGGAAGACCATCATAATGCTGTGGCGAAGCTGGACGATGACCAAGCAAAGAAGGAAGCAGCAGGCGCTAGATGCAGAAAACTATTTCACCAAACGCCTGCTAAGCGTCATGTTCTTCTACTGGCAAAACTGTGTATTGGCCTGGAAGGATGTAACCTCAGCAAATAAAGTACACCAGGAGAACGATATGCACAGAACTACCCAGGCATTATCGATTTCGGTCAGTGAAAAGAGCGATGATGATGAACACGAAGATAAGCGGATGGCAATTCGTCCCATGAGTCCAGTGATGAAGCGACTTCAGCAAAAAAAGAGGAATGTTCCCAACGCACTTGAAGGCGGTGATGTATCATCCAATTACGAACAGCAAAACAATCAGGCTCGCGTGGTAAGTGTAATAATCACCATCACAGTTGATCTCTTACTACAATTGCATCATGTGACGTGTGTTGTATGGTTTTTGTATGGTGAAAAATGATGCAGCTACCACTAGAAGACGCAGCGGTGCTATCCGTGAGCGTGAAAAAGCGGCTCATGGTGCTCGGCAAGTGGAAACCCAATCAAAAATCGCTCCATTCCAGCTAAGTAGGTTATATTAAGCGGATACTTTGGCGCGAAAATGATGCAATGATAAAGGATGAAATTATTAAACAGGCGAGAGAAACGCAAAGACTTCTCCGTACAATCGAGGTAGATGAAAGTCTCTCTTCCCTAGTCACTTTCTTTTTCAAATGCTCATATATACCGCACTGTTAGTGACGTAATTTACGGTTTTCAGTCTCGCGTTGTTCACGGAGACACATTCCGTCTTCACCGCACGTGCCTGCTTCCTTACTACAGGGCTTGAACGTGAACGTGTCGAAGCTATAACATTCGCCTTCATTTGGTGCGCGGCATACTTGGTTCTCCACCAGCGCTTTCTCGCAGTACATTCCAACATCACATTGCTTGTAGCAGATTGGTAGATCATCTTTTTTCAATAAAGATGCGATTCCATTGTACTTGTGACGATGATGTTTGTGATGAACGGCTTGCGAGCCGCTATTGTCTTCTTCGGCTACTTTGTGGACGGTGATGTGCACACGTGCACCTGCCTCCACTGCGTAAATTGGAGCAACAACACCCGCGAAGAACGTGAGAGCGACAGCGAGGACGGTAGTGAGTTTCATGCTTGACTTGCTTGTTTTGATGCAAGGAAAGTATTTCCGACCTCTTGGCGTTGGTGATGATGTTCGAGAAGATGGAGGAATGGGCTTCTTGGTATGTTCAGATAGCACTTTGACGACTTTTTTCGTTCTCAGTATTTTCGACAAGAAACAAATTTTGACACATTTTCGACAGTGCAGTGTAAATTACCTGAAATTTGTGTTGGATCGCTATTTTTTTGTCAAAAAATGATGATGCATTGTATCCTATTAATAATGTGAATGAAAGTGGCCTCAATGTTGAACATATCAATGGCTTGATCCCATCTTCGCATGCGAAGGAGCCATACACCTACAGCCATCAGCCAGTACGTTAACATACTGCGAGGAATACGAGCGACTATTTCTCGTTTTCTCGATGTCGATGTTTCACTTTGTAAAATAATATTAGAAAGCGACACGCGATGGTGATGCTATTTATGGATATCATGTGGGTACATTTTCGTCAACTTCAACGTTCTCTACATTATTTAAGATGATTATTACAATTTGTGAATAAAAAACCACCAGTCTCTCAACAAATTATTGTGTGCTACATTAGTCTTTATCCCCCACTTGTACAACATTGAAATCGTTATTAGTTAGTTGTGGGAACAAATTTGTGGGTGCCTTCTATTGGATAAAATAAAGTAGATTTCAGGTTTGTTAGCGCTGTTTTTGCCATCAAAACACGACAAATACTGATGGGACAACTCAAGATTGAGGATCACGTATGCGGAAAAACACAGAAATTCAAAGCCAGGTGAGGAACTATTATAAGTGTGTACAAGATGTAAAAGGGTAACCCTTTTATTGGCATACACTGTTGTGCAGTGAAGAAAGGAAAGAGAAAAACCGAAAGAGATTTACTCTTTTGAAGGAAAATTAGCAACTGAGTTATTGTTTTAACTCGTAATCTCAGAGTCAACCAGACCAAAAAAAGTCGATTTGTGGAGGTCAACCAATATTCATAAAATCCGGAACTAATCTAATCTTCAAATAAATCTCACCTCCAAAATCTTCATGTTACTGTGATAAGAATTATATTCTGTTTACTTCCAAACTAAACGTCTATGAAGAGAATTGGCGGGCTGAATTTGAGCACTAATGCTGGTTGAGCATACCATTTGCACTCAGAACGGGTGACAGTGGATGAAAGACGTACTCTATGGAGATGGACTTGCAAAAAACCATCGCTACGTTGTGTAACCCACGTGTAACCAGTTGGGAAGTCTTTCCAGGGGTGTATCCAGCGAACTACACATTCTGGTCGTTCTGGTTAATCACTAGTGCTAATGCTGGATAGCGTTAATGTAGGTCGTGTTGCTTGATATAGATCTTTACATGAAGCCACGGATCCAGCGTTAGGAGTAGAAGTGGTAGTGCGAATTAGCTGTCTAAATTGTCGGATAGTGTGTTTTGGTTTAATAGAGCAACAATGCTGAGAATAAGATTTCTCGTATTGTACATGAGTGCACCGCGCGGGAATACACTCGCCCGCCGGTCGAAGGACCCATTGTTTCACATAATTAATAGCAAAACTTGTAACAGCAGCTTAAATGTCCTGTAAATCTAAATGGTTACTTCGATAGGGGGTATACAGCAGTAGTGAGTTGCTTTTATGCTTGATAGCTTTCGCGAAAATTGTGAAACTTGCACATAGTTCTTCTGTTAGTTGAGTAATTATCGTAGGCTTGCATTAGTCGGTGTCATGTATGTCGTTGTTAGTAGAATAGTTGTGCTGAAGATCTGAATGCGAGATTCCATGCCAGTGTCTCGCGACGAAACTTGCGGAAATCTTTGCCGTATCTCTGAGGTAACTTCCCATTCCTTGGAGAGTTGCAGGCTTACCGAAAAGCGCACCATAGTTTGTTGGTGCAATCAGTGAAGACCTCAAGTATTTTACCACTTTCGCATGGAACCAATGATAGTCATAAACTCGCACATCCTACTATCCACTTTTCTTCTGAGATTTCAAATAGTTTATCTTGTTCTTGATTTGCTTGTCTGTGAGATGAGATTCCTTGAACGCTTCTCTGAATCGAGTAAGCGCCACCATAGGCTTAATTTGAGGATTTGCGATAAGTAAATCACAAAAAAAAGCGTTATACTCTGACTTCTTTTCGCTCGAGACACTGGATCGCGTTGTAGCTATACCGTTCGCCTCTCGCGAGGATGATGTTGATGCCTGAAGGTTCTTCAGCTTGGATAGCTCCTGTCGAATCTCATTTTCGGCAGGGATATCAAATCGGTTTGGATGCCGATCGCGCAACACCTCCAGTATGCGTCCTGGGCCCATTTTGTTCGCTTTGTCTATCTCCCCGCGTTCAAATAGCTCTTTGATATCGTCTTGAAAAGCAGCAACATATCTTTGACCATACATCTTTCCTTTCTTTGGACGTCTGGCCCATCCTGCCGGAAAGGAATGAGGAACAGCAAATTGCTTTAGAATGGCATTACAGTCATTCAAATGTATACTAGAGGCGTCTTGAACGAAAATTGCGCCAGCGTTTCGCATTTCTAGCGCAATTTTCACAGCGTATGCAATGGCATGTTTTGACTGAATCGCTGGATCGGAAGATTTTTCCAGTTGTGGCTGCTTTTTCCAACGTCTGGTTCGTCGCCGTAGCTGTCCTTGTGTAGATATCTTTATGCCGCTGACTGGTCCTATCGTCATATCTACTTCAATAGTCTCTGTATCACATTCTTGACCATCTGACGCTTCTACGTCGCTCTCAACGTCCACGCCAGTTTGATGTATCATATCAACGTTCGTATCAAGTCTATTGTCGTTGTCAACATCTGCAATGACCTGCTCTACCACATTGCCGCTGTCAATATCGTCGGGCATCATATCTTCGTCATCCTCGCCGGCCAGCTCCCCCAAATCCATAGAAGAATTGAGGGTGCATTTATTGTTGAAAGGATGGCACGTAACCTTCAACCCATCACCAATGCCGGAGTATTCGTAAATTGTCAGGGTAAACTCAGGACATCCTCTATATCCCATATTAACCGAGGTTCCTGTGCTTGGTGTTGGTGTTGTAATCGATATTTCAATATCATTTGCCCGACTTACAACTCGACGAAGCTGTTTTTCCATTCCTTCCACTTGTTTTACTAGTAGCTGAAGCGACTGACGATCGTGTTCCACAAGCTCCACAACACTGTTGGGCAAACCACCATGACATTTTAATCCAATTACAGCTTGTGTTGGAGTAATACAATTATTACCTTCTTTCACCCAAGTTACAAGCACTTGCATTGCTCTAGCAAAATGCGCATCCAAGACACTCTTGCCGTCTTGTGTTTCTGTATGAATGAAGCGACTAATCTCAATCCCATGAACAAACGATAGATACGGCAGAACCAGTGGTAGGAGCATGTTTTGGTAGCAAGAAGCATTATCAGACTGTAGAACGATCTTCTTGATACCGGGTAGATCTTTTCGGAGTCGGATCAGCACAGCTTCAATCATAGAAATAGCCGACTCACGGTCTTGTTTGCTGTCTTCTTTCGAAATGTGATCAAAATACATTTTCTGACTGATCAATGCGGATGGCTGGTTGGTGTCATTACCATCATCAAAGTATTGTATCAATGCACCGTGCCAGCTTATTCCCCGTTTCCCATAATGATCAACGGTTTTTTCACGGAAGTACATGGGTTCCAGTTTCATCTTGAAATCCAATATAACTAACGCTTCATTGAAGCAACTGTTTTCTATGCACCGCATGCGCATGTCTTCTATCAACTTCGCAATCGCCAATTGCTGGTTGATGACACGGAGGCGATGACCAAAAAATATTTTTGCTTTCTCACTGCAGTCATCTACAATCTTGATTGCGGACATTGGTGCGTTATTCAAATCCAAAAGTGCCTTGACTCGATCATAGAAGTAGAAAGTACTTTTGCAATCACTGCAAAATTCTCCTGCTTTACCGCTGCTTACTGGGACGTTGGAATCGAGTCCATAATCGATCTGATGAAGTAGACATGACATTTTGGATGTATTTTTCACTTTCGAGTCAAATCCATACTTCAAATACGCCCGGTAGATTTCCATATCTGCAATCATGCGCTCGTCATTGATATTCAGACTGAGTAACATTTGTTTCAATAGTTCGAACGGGTCGTTCACCAAAAGGCCAACCACATAGTCTATCCCTTTTCGCAGCTTTGCATCGCCTGCTGTAATTGTCGACATAATGCGAAAAAATGTCGCGCGGGAAAGAGGCTCATCGCTAGGAACTTTTGTAGTTACCGTCACAATGTACGTTTTGTATATGTGCGTTCTGGATCGGCGTCGAATCAATGCAGGAAATAGTTCTGTCTTCCCATCCACTTGAAGCCGTTTTGTTCCCCATGACAAGAAAGAGACATTATCAGGTGAGAGAATATAGGCAACAGCATACTCAACGGCTCTTGTGTCAAACCGCTGGATGCTTCGGTTAGTTTTTTTGATAAGACGGCCCTCTTTTAGTGCGCTCAAATCCTGACGCGCTACAGCAAAACTGCCACATGATAGTGAAAATCCTGGCACTTCATTACTGAGTTCCTTCAACTCTTCACGTGTATAACTTGATATACATGCTCGAAGCACGCGCTTCTCTATCGACGATTTTTGTGCCATCACATAGCATTCCACAATGTTCTTCAAAAGAGTGTTTCCAGAGATATCCAATCTACTTGACTGATTGAAGTTTGCACGCACTAAATAATCCCACAATGCAGCACCGGCCTCCATCGAATTACCGCAGAACAAGGTGCACACGCGTTGAATTATTTCTCCAATGATGTTTTTAACAACTTTTGTCGAAGCTTCGTCATTGTTTTGCCATGCTGACGGGTCAGATCGTTTATCGGTAGAAGGCATGTGAGAGTATATGTAGTTGACTTTATCATGTAGACCAAATATCCTCAGCACGTCTGCAACACTATCACATTGAGGAGTCGAAATAGCAGGATTCGAGCTCGTGAACGACGAAAATATGGTGTACTGTCCATTTTTCATGCGTGTGCGTGGAGAAACTTTTGGAATCAGCGGCGATTCGTACAAGAGTCCCGGTTTGTACTTGTTTGCATCTCGCTTATATTTCTTCTTGGAAGCGTTATTGGCAAAGCTAACACCACGCTGACCACGTTTTCTGCTCGCTTTTTCAGTCGGCGAAAATCCATCATGCCCGCAACCACACCTACTACATGCTAAACAGGTTTGACAGCGAGCAACCCTGCAAGCACATGTTAATATAGGAGGGGATTCCATCGCTTAAGTTCTGAATGCAATAACAGCAGTAACACAAACAATAATCAAGATTCAGTATATCAGTTTTTTGCATACGCTCATAGAATTCTGAAAGCGACTGCGTTTACACAAGTGATAGCAAGAGGTTTTCTTTTTCTTCGTAGGAACTATAAAGTCCAAGTTCTTAGCGGATTGATCCCGATATACACGATACGGTGGCTTCACCGTTGCGCTGTCCCTCTCACGTTTTCAGAAACTGTAATGGAGTAATGTAACCATAGCACAGTAATGGACAAATGACTGTACGTGAGTGTAACCAGGGTTACACTTTTGTTTCATAAGTCTGCGAAATGGTGATGAGCACAATCACCTACTGAGTCAGAAGACATGCAATTTGAATTGAAGTCAACCATCAACACCTTTCGGACATCCCGGTATTCCCCAGCACGACCTAAAACGCCGTGAAAGATAGTGATTCTTCAAAGATATATTGCTATACTACCAGACGAGACCACATTTACCTCTGTTAAATGCAAATAAGTGAGCGAAAATGCGATGCCCTTTGGCAAAAATATGTTAGGAAATTCTTGAGAGTGCTGCCTTCAAATCACAGCTACTCGTTAATTACAACTCATAACGAACATCTGAACTCGAATATGAGATCCTGAAATACATAGCGTTTTGCTCCTCAATCCACGTTTGTAGGCAAATTTAACCGGATTTTTTAGATTGCCAACCACCTACGTATTTTAGTCTGATTGATTCAGAGACTGCGTGTTAATA